>PVHX01018497.1:0-36801 GCA_004024805.1 Geosciurus inauris | reverse complement strand
ACCACTGAACTGCACCTTTAGCCCTTTATAAACAATTTTATTTTATTTTTTTTAAATATTTTTTTAGTTGTTGATTGATCTTTATTTCATTCATTTATTATTTATATGTGGTGCTGAGGATCGAACCCAGTGCCTCACGCATGCTAGGCAAGCGCTCTACCACTGAGCTATAGCCCCAGCCCTATAAACAATTTTATTTTATTCTTTTTTTTTAAATATTTTTTTAGTTGTAGATGAATGCAATATCTTTATTTATTTATTTGTATGTGGTGCTGAGGATCGAACCCAGTGACTCACGCATGCGAGGCAAGCGCTCTACCACTGAGCCACAGCCCCAGCCCCAACAATTTTATTTTGAGACAGGGTTTTGGTTAATTTCTCAGGCTGGCCTCCAACTTGGGATCCTCTTCTTTAGCCTCCAAGACTAAAGGTCATGTGCCCTCCAAAACTAAGGGCACGCGCCAGCTCCTACACACACACACACACACACACACCTTTTTTGTTGCGGTACTGGGGATGGAACCCAGCACCCCACAAAGGCCAGGTAAGTGCTCTACCCCTGAGCTCACAGCTCCCGAGGAAGTCCCAGTCCTTCCCCATTATATAGTTGGATTGTTTAGTATTGTTAGGCACTGCTCTAGGCTCTAGGATACAATAGCGAAAAAAGAAAAGTTAAAAAGCAGACAAAGATCCCTGTCCACGAGGAACTTACCTGCCAGTTGGGGAGACAATAAATACCAAGATGTGCACTGTAAACTGGGCGCAGTTGCACACGTCTGTAATCCCAGCGGCTCAGGAGGCTGAGGCAGGAGGATTGAGAATTCAAAGCCAGCCTCAGCAACATATGGCAAGGCATGAAGCAACTCAGGGAGACCCTGTCTCTACATAAACACGAAATAGGGCTGGGATGTGGCTCAGTGGTCGAGGGCCCCTGAGTTCAATCCCTAGTATCCCACTCCCCTCAAAAAAGATGTGTAGCAGAAGATGGTCAGCGCAGGGGAAGGTGCTCAAGAACTCCAGGGAGGCCAGGGTAGCTCGGCTCTAGAGCACTTGACTACTGCCTGTGAGGCCCTAGTCTCCATCCCAACACAGACAAGAGCTCCAGGGAAGCAGGGCTGGCAGGGCTGGAGGGGCGGTCGGACCTCACTGGGAAGGTGAGTGTCCATAAGCGGATGAGACATGGATTGGCAGCTGTCTGGTGGAGTCTGTGTCTGAGGACCAGCAAGGAGCCCAGCGTGGTTGGAATAAAAGGAACAAGAAGAGGAGTGTTCCAAAATAAGGCCAGAAAGGGAAAATGGAGCTCGATTAGGCAAATCCTGAAGGACTTTGGCTTTTAAGCTAATTTAGAGAGCCTCCAGAGAGACCCCGGGAGGATCTGAGCAACAGAGGAACAGTCTGAGTTCTGGGTGAACACCATCACTCAGGCCGTTGACGGCAGACTGTGGAGGGGCAGAAACAGCAGCAGGGAGGTGCAAGGCCCTGCAGCAGGGCTCTGGCAGGTGTGCACTGTCTGGAAGGGGTTGGATTCTGCATGTTTTGAAGATTTTTTTTTTTTTTCTGGTACCAGGGATTGAACTCAGGGGCACTCAACTATGGAGCTATATCCCCAGCCCTATTTTGTGTTTTATGTAGAGACAGGGTCTCACTGAGTTGCTTAGTGCCTCGCCTTTGCTGAGGCTGGCTTTGAACTCGCGATTCTCCCGTCTCAGCCTCCCAAAGTGCTGGGATTACAGGTGTGCGCCACTGTGCCCAGCTCAAGATCTAGTAGTCTAAAACAGTCATGAACACCTAGTGCCTCTCAGAGGTTCATCAGGTCAGGAATTCAGGCATGGCTTTGTGGATGGTTTTGTCTCAGGGTCTTTCCTGGGGCTCCAATCAAGATGGGCTGGGAGCCGGGCGTGGTGGCACAAGCCTGTATGTAATCCCAGCACTTTGGGAGGCTGAGACTGGAGAATCGCGAGTTCAAAGCCAGTCTCAGCAATGGCGAGGCGCTAAGCAACTCAGTGAGACCCTGTCTTTACATAAAACACAAAATAGGGCTGGGGATGTGGCTCAGGGGTTGAGTGCCCCTGAGTTCAATCCCCGGTACCAAAAAAAAAAAAAAAAGATGGGCTGGGGCTCCTTGCCTTGTGCTAACAGAATTTTGATTCAGTGTGATTTGCACAATGATAAGTAAGTTTGGCACCAACTATACACGAGATACGCTAGGGCACATGTTCTCAAAATCCTATATATTTTGTATGTCCTATAATTCCTTGTAAAATATGAAGTTATGCTTATTTTGTTTTCTTTCTATTTACTATAAACTTACTTAACAACAACAACAACAAAAGATGGGCTGGGGCTGGGGCTATCGCTTAGTGGTAGAGTGTTTGCCTACCATGTGTGAGGCACTGGGTTCGATCATCAGCACCACATTCAAATAAATGAATAAAATAAAGATCCATCAACAATTAAAAAAGGAGCCGGGCGCAGTGGTGCACACCTGTAGTCCCGGCACTTTGGGAAACTGAGACAGGCCAGCCTCAGCAAAGGCGAGGCGCTAAGCAACTCAGTGAGACCCTGTCTCTACATAAAACACAAAATAGGGCTGGGGATGTGGCTCAGTGGTCGAGTGCCCCTGAGTTCAATCCCCAGTACCAAAAAAACCAAAAAGGGCTGGGAGCCTGGCACAATGGCATATGCCTGTAATCCCAGTGACTCGGGAGACTAAGGCAAGAGGATTGTGAGTTCAAAACCAACTTTAGCAAAGAGTGAGGCACTAAGCAACGCAGTGAGATCCTGTCTCTAAATAAAATATAAAATAGGGCTGGGGATGTGGCTCAGTGGTCAATCGCTCCTGAGTTCAATCCCTAGTACCCCCCACCCCAAAAAGAGATGAGCTAGAGCTGCAGGTATCTGGGGGTGGGAGGATCCATTCCCAGATGCTGTGCTTGCAGGCAGCTGGATGCTGGCAGGAGGCTTCAGTTCCCTTCTCAAGGGTCTCTCCACAGGGCTGCCTGAGCATCCCCAGGACATGGCTGGCTTCCTGCAGAGAGAATGGTCCCAGAATGCAAAGGCCAGGCAGGAGCTATTCTTTTCTGATCTGGTGAGTCTGCATCAGCCCTACAGGCCAGGAGAGGAGTGCATTTGTCAAGGACAACTCTTTAGCCTAAGCAGCTGGGAGGATGGAGCAGCCTGAATAAGAGGAGGAGCCCCCGAGTCCAGCTGGGCTGCGCAGCCTGTAGCACTTCTTACCTGCCGGGTAGTGGCATCTGGGGAGCTCCTCGCCCACTTGTCTTCACCCACTTTCTCAGTGGGCCTGACCATCTCTCAAACACCTCTGTCCCCACTCTTGGTAGAGCTGGTCTTGGCCAGCAGCACTCTGTCATGCACTGGCACCTTGGCCAAGCCTGTGCTACCTGAGGTGGTGAGGAACCAGCGAGTGGCCATGGACCCTGCTTATTTCTGGTGGTTTGAAACAGGAGGACGATGCCAAGAGGCCGAGGGACAGAAAGCCTGCACATTCATGGCTGTAAGAAGCTCTAGCCAACAGCCTTGGGACAAATGAAGGAAGGCTGGGTTTCCAAGAAGTTACTGAAATATCTAAGACACAGCCTTGACTTCCAAAAATAATCTCTGCTGGGCACAGTGGCACATGCCCATAATCTTCACTCCTCAGGAGGCTGGGGCAAGAGGATCGCAAGTTCAAGGCCAGCCTTGGCAACTTAGGGAGATTCCACCACATGTCCCTTCTCCAAGCTCCTAAAGAGCCCCCGCTGGACATCAGGCCCCAGACAATGGTCTCCCTTCACTCCACCTCAGTCTTTCCACAGCTTTCTGGGAGGACCTAGAGGCCAAGCATCACCAGCTGAGCACAGTCTGGACCCTGGGTGTGGCCTCAGGATCGCACTGCCCTGCCCTGTGGAGTCTACCTTCCTCAGCCAGGCAGTGCTGGTTTGGTCCCATCTTTGAATACAGAGCCTTGCGGGCACAACAAGTCCAGCTCCCCCAGCTGCAAGCACTGTGTTCCTCCACTCCAAGAGGTACCAGCCCCAGAGTTCCCTGCGAGCATCCCTGCTCCCCCAGCTCAGCTCAGCTGCACAGCAGGCGGTGTGAACAGGCACCTCCAAGAGGCCGATGGCCCATAACCGAAGCTTCTGTTTCTCTTGTGGTGTGGGGGGGATGGAGCCCAGGGCTTCATGCACAACAAGCAAGGGCTCTACCTCCCTGCTCCACCCCCAGACCCAGACCCAGAAGTAATTTCTAAATGTCCTTCAAGGGGGAATTCTTTTTATGAATTTTTTTCTTTTTTAGTTGTAGATGGACACAATGTCTTTATTTTATTGCTTTATATGTGGTGCTCAGGCTCGAACCCAGGGCCTCACGCATGTGAAGCAAGCGCTCTACCGCTGAGCCACAATCCCAGCCCCAAGGGGGAATTCTGAGTGTCAAGAAAACCGAGGTAGAGAAGAGGGACGAAATCAGCCTACAGCAGAGGTGCCCACTTGGTGGCCCTCAGGGGCTCAGCAGGGGTACAGTTGTTCACTAGCACTTGGGGGGCGGGGATACTACCCATGACCTCACACATGCTGGGCAAGTGCTCCACCATGAGCCACATCCCTAGTCCACCAGCCACTATTGGGCACCTACTGTATAAACATGGAGCAAGACAAATCTGGCCCAGGCCTTCAGACACCAAACAGGTGAATAAGTACAGGAGAGAACAGAAGGTGCTGTGGAGAAATAAAGCAAGACAGCGAAGAGGAAGCAGGAACCCCGCCCGGACCTGACAAACTGGCCTGGGGTCTGCCTCCTTTGCAGCAGCCTTCGAGCTGAGGACAGCTATTGCCATTTCCTAGAAGGGAGGGGACTGGGTTCAAGGGAGCCTAGGTTGAGACCTGTAGAAGGCCTCGCCCCTATCCCACCTGGGTGTGTGCACGCCCCACCTTGCAGCTCAGTTGGCCTCCCAAGCCTGCCTCCTGGCCTGCAAGGTGGGAATATAATGAAATTCCAGAGGCTGTACCACAGCTGTCCACAGAGGCCAGCATCGGCCAGCTGCACAGACGCCAAGGGACAAACATGTTCCCGGCCAGCTGCAGGCTGCCTGGGCACTCTCACCTGCTGGACAGAGGCCCCAATGCCCCATTTCAGGGGACAGTCAAAGCTTCCTTTCATCCCTGGACAGTCAGAGAACATGGACACCATTTCCCTCCAATACTCCTCGTGGCGCCAGAGTCCAGCTCCAGTCCCACTCTTGCTCAGGGCCCTTCCCAGGCTCCCCAGTACGCACAGGCCGGTTAGGCCGCACTTGCCTTTCTATTCTGGTGGAAATCCAGTGTCTTCTTCAAGTTCTCCTCAAGTGCCTTTCCTCCATGAGGCCCTCTGCAATGCTCCTGTCCTGACTCTGTCTCTTGTTCTCTCTCCTCTGAGGCCCTGTCACTAACTCTCTGTTCCTGCATTGCCTCTGACTTAAAGGCAGGCATTGCCCATGGTCCCTGAGCTTAGCTCTTCTTAGAAAAGAAGAAGCCAGCTATGGTGACACGTGCCTATAATCCCAGTGACTCAGCAGGTGAAGGCAGTAGGATTGCAAGTTCCAGGCCAGCCTTAGCAAATTAGCAAGGACAACCTGTCTCAAAATAAAAACTAAAGCTAGGTGCCACAGCCCACACCTGTAATCCCAGCAATTTAGCAGTCCAGGGAAAAAGGATCACCAAGTTCAAGACCAGCCTCGACAACTTAAGTGCGGCCCTAAGTAACGTAGGGAGACCCTGTTTCAAAATAAAAGGGGCAGGGAATGTAGCTCAATGAGAGTGTCTGCTGGGTTCAACCCCTAGTACAGGAAAAAAGAAAAATAAAACAACCCTAAACCATCTAAAAACCTTCTGTCCAGAGATGACCACTGCTCCCACTTAGCTGTTGTGTATTTTCTTCTGGACCTTTATATATGGATTGTTAAAATATGCGTGTGTGTGTGTGTGTGTGTGTGTGTGTGTGTGTGTGATTACACTAGACACATTGACTAACATTAACAGATCATGGACGGTTTCTTTGGTAGACATGTTAAATTCCTCACCAGTTATGAACCAGTTCATGACTAATTCCCACAATATTATCCCCAGCATTTATTGGCACACAGGGCTTCATATGCTTTCATCCTGGCAACAGCTCAGGGAGATGCCTTCAGCCCCAGACCTTCAGGGATCATCCTGTGAGGGGTTTCTGGGTTATAAGACCCTGTGTCATCACTTCCCCATTTTGTCACTTGCCATGTGCATTTGGAGGGGGCTGCTGGGAAGCCGCCCTGGTTTCCCCATTCCTCACGGCAAGGCGCCTGTGCCTATTAGTATATTTCTGGGAGAGCTGGGCTTCTGGCTTGGAGCTGATGGAATTCCCAGGTACTGGAAAAGCCCTTCAAGGCAGAGGTCCAAGATCCCCTGTGGCAGGAAGGCCCTGCTGGTCACCTGCCTGAGTTTATTGAACTTCTCTCCTGATCTCCCCAATGGCCCCGCAGGACCATCTCGCAGATGAGAACACTGAGGAGGCAGAAGTAGGCGTCACGGACCTCTCTCCAGCGTGAGAGGAAAGAGCGGCAAAGGGCAGAAGGGGGGAAGGGAGCCCCTGCCCACCCCTCGCTCTCCGGGGCCCAGGCAAGAGCAGGACAGGTAAACAAGCCTGTTGTTGCCCCGGGCGGTTACTTTGTTATTCCCGCCCAGCCCCCTTCCCTCTTCCAGGCACAAAACACCGCTGCTGGGGTTTGGGATCTGGACCACCCCGCCCACCTGACCTGGGACTCTGCGTATCTCCTGCTATCTGCCCGTGCCCTCCCCCACCCCGTCCCGGAGCTCAGCGCAGGGCGAGCAGGCCGTGCTCTGCAGAGGGCAGGGTGCCGGGGCTGCGCAGTTGGGAGCCTGCGGCGGGCGCGGGGAGCGGAGCCCCCAGGCTCCAGGGCTGGTCCGCTGCGCGCTGCTTCTAAGGAGCGTGGAGCAGTTTTGAGCTTCGCGAAATGGGTTTAAAGAACTCGAACTCCAGCCGGGCGCGGTGGCGCACGCCTGTAATCCCAGCACTTTGGGAGGCTGAGACCGGAGAATCGCGAGTTCAAAGCCAGCCTCAGCAAAGGCGAGGTGCTAAGCAACTCAGTGAGACCCTGTCTCTACAGAAAACACAAAATAGGGCTGGGGATGTGGCTCAGTGGTCGAGTGCCCCTGAGTTCAGTCTCCGGTACCAAAAAAAAAGAACTCGAACTCCCAAATATACCGGCCTAAAGGGAAAGATCTTTTGAACGCTGGCTTCCCGTTCATTTAGCAAGGTATTTGGTCCTCTGGGAGCCTGTTTCCACGTGGGTAAAACGGGCATGAAAAAAGCCCAGGGCTAGCCGGGCGCGGTGGCACAGGTCTGTAATCCCTGGACTCAGGAGGCTGAGGCAGGAAGATCGCGAGTTCAAGGACAGTCTCAGCAATTTAGCGAGGCCCTAAGCAACTCAGTGAGGCCCTATCTCTAAATAAAATGTAAAGGGCCGGGATGTGGCTTAGTGGTTAAGTGCCCCTTAGTTCAATCCCTCATACAAAAAAAAAAAAAAAAAGCCCAGGGGCTGATGGGCCTTGAGAAGACAGAGCGCGGCGCTCCTTGGCGTCTGGATTGACACCCGACGGGGCCGGAAGATCCCTCCGCCGATGCTGCGGGGCGCACAACCAGCGGCTGGTGCTGCGCGCAGGGAGGCAGCAGGCAGCGGCCGGGCACTGAGCCGCGAGGCGGCACTGGCAGGGGGCGGGGCGGGCGAGCGGGGCGGGGCGAGCGGGCGGCCGCCCATCAGGTCCCGCGCCATCCACCCCGGCACGCCCGGCGACCTCAATCCGCCGCCGCCGCCGCGAGGTCGCCCGGCCCGGAGCCCCGCTGCTGCCCGCCACCCCGAGCCCGGCAGGTGAGCGCACAGGCCGCTGTCCAGGGCGCACGGCTGCAAGGGCGGGGAGCCTGTCCCAAGTCCCTCCGCGTCCCGCGCCGGCGAGTCCCGGGCGAGGTTCTGGAGCCGGGGCATCTGAAGACCCCGGCTCGAAATGCCCTGTCTGGCTGGGGGCTCTAGGTCTCCGCCCCGCGTGGTGCCACCGCGGCCCCGCGTGCCCTGCGTCCGCGCGACGGGTGGCTCCTCTGGTCCCCGCCCAGAAGGCCGCTGCCCGTCATCCTCCCGCCGCCCTCTCGCGCGGCCTCCGGGCTCCGACCTTGGCTGTGGTGCGGACCAGGTCCTGCGCTCAGTGGAGCACCGTCAGCCCCGGGCCCGGACGACACAGCTTTGTGTCCTTAAAAAGATGGCGACGGGCACCTGTCCCCGCCGGGATCCTGGGCCCCGTGCACCTGAGGAAGGGCCGGAGGAAGTCCAGAACAGGAACTTGCATGCGGAGCCGGGCGCTGTCGCCGGCCGCCACCTGCGCAGTGCCCCACGGGCCCGACAGGCTCCACCCGGCGGGACGCGGGCCCTGTACCGTGGATCTCGAGCCGTCGCGACGCCAGAGCCCCGCCGCCCTCTCTGGTGACCCGGCCGAACCTACACTGGGGCTCAGAGCCTGTGTCACTTTTCGTGGTGGGCTGTGGCCCTCGGGATGCCGAACGCTTAGTAAACCGTTGCTTGCTGCTCCATTGGCGCTAGTAGGAGCCACCCCCTGCGGCGGGACATTGTTGTTGTTGTTATTGCTGCTGCTGCTGCTGCAACATTGTACCTATGCCAGTCAGGGACACGGAGCTCCCCAGAAGGGATGGTGTACACTGACCCTGGGCTAAGAGGGCCATGTGCTTAAACCCCGCGGAGCAAGAGGCCTTAGTTCACAGCTGGAGAAAATGAGGCTTAAGCCCCAGGAGACACAGGTGCTGGGGTAGTCCAGCTAAAAGCCCAGGGCCCTTTTTTGGAGACCAAGCCAAAGGTCTCCATTGCAGCCACTTCGCTGCCCAAGGCCATCCATCTCTCTGAGCCTCAGTTGGTTGGTTCTGTAAAACGGGTCCCTGACACTCCTGCCCTACTGTGGGTGGCTGCTGGTGGCTCTGTAGAGTGAGTGAGTACCCTCGTTTCCACTTAATAGGGACATGGCCCTGGTTCATGGGAGTGGCATATTCCTGGTTTTGACTGACTATCTGAGTCATCTGAAGCAGCTGGGCCCCCTCCCCAGGCCCCCCAAGGACAGGCAGAGGAGTCCTCTGCCAGGCACCTTCCTCCAGGCACTGCCCCTCCTTTCTGTCTTCATCTCTTCTTGGTTCCCCGGGATTTGGAGATCTCCCGTCTCCCTTTAAGTTTCCTGTTTCTATTGATGCAGTAGCTCAATGGGTCAAAGGTATGAAGTAGAGGTTTATTTTGGTTCCAAGTTGTGAAGAAACCTGGTAGAGGGGCTGTGTCTGGTATGGCCACCTTGCTGGCAGAGTCCTTAGAAAATCCAGTGCCGAGACCCCAGAGTGGGTCCCTATATCTCTGGTTTCTCTCAGGGATTCAGTAATGGGGTCCTACCCTGATCACCCTAACCCCAGTCACCTCCCAGGCCCCACCTCTAAACATCATGGTCAGACAAGAATTGAATTTAGACACTTGAAGGCTTTGGGGGACACTCATGGAGTCGAACCACAGCATCATTACCCTTAGGACCCCAGGGTCCCAGGGCTAATAAGGACCTTGGCTGTGGCTTCTGCAGAGCTTTGCTGTGTTGGGTTTACACAGTCCTTTATTTTCCCCTGGAGTTGGCTTAAGATGCCTCACATAGCAGGGGAGAGTGCCTTCCAGAGCACAGGCTCATAGCTTATGCCTGAAAATTCAGAATGTCCTTGTCCCTAGTGACAAACCCATGTAGCCAAACTTCTAAGACGTTTTCTAGTTGATTACTCCCCTCAGTGCTGGACTGAACCCAGGGCCTCGTACATGCCAGGCAAGTGCTGGACCACTGAGCAGCACCCACAGCCATAGTCCAACCCCGGGGCCTCCCACGGGATGGGATGAGGCTTAAAACAGATCCCTGGAGTGATGCAATTAGCCCAGTCCCTCTGGGTGTCTGGGTCCTCACCCTTTGCTCTCTCTGCTCAGTTGCCGCCTCCTCTGAGCAGTCCTCCCTGACTGTCCTATCTGGGGGGGCAGCCCTCTCCTCCCAGCACTACTTCCGTTTTCTTCTTCTTTTTTTTTTTTGGTACTGGGGATTGAACTCAGGAGCACTCGACCACTGAGCCACATCCCCAGCCCTATTTTGTGTTTTATGTAGAGACAGGGTCTCACTGAGTTGCTTAGCACCTCGCCGTTGCTGAGGCTGGCTTTGACCTCGCGATTCTCCTGTCTCAGCTTCCCAAAGTGCTGGGATTACAGGCTTGCGCCACCGCGCCTGGCTCCATTTTCTTCTGTTTTACTGTTCCCAAGGACACTGAGACCAAAATGCCTTTGCACGTTTTATGTGCTCACTGACACCATGCTGCCTGATAGCTGCATGGAATGAGAGTATCAGATGGCACATTCCCGATGCCTGTCACCTCCCGGACACTTATGATGAGTCCTAGGGAGGGATGCCAGCTGTGTGCCTAGTAGTTACTGAAGCTCTCGGGGTTGGGTTGGTGCACGTGCAAATGTGATAGGGCCTCTGGGTCCACTGAGCTGCTGAAGAAGCCATAGACCGTCCCTGGCAGTCCACCTCTCCACTTCGTTTTTGTTTTTGTTTTTTTTTGGTACTGGGGATTGAACTCAGGGGAACTCGACCACTGAGCCACATCCCCAGCCCTTGTGTGTGTTTTACGTAGAGACAGGGTCTCACTGAGTTGCTTAGCGCCTCCCTGTTGCTGAGGCTGGCTTAGAGCTCGCGATTCTCCTGTCTCAGCCTCCCTAAGTGCTGGGATTACAGGCTTGAGCCACCGCGCACAGCTCCACCTCTCCACTTCTGATAGTCTCCTGGCAGTAAGTGGCAGGGGGTAGCTGACAGGGCCCAGTGCACCAGTGACACTTGAAGCTGACCCCACTGCTGCTGGGCGGTATTTTCCCCTCTCCCTGGAAAGCATCCTGTTTTTAGTGAACCTGTTAAGTTTGTGGACAGTCCGCTTCCCCTGCAGCGGACTTAGAGGATCCCACGAGATTCCAAATGTTTTTCTCTCTGGCCAGAACAATTCTGAGCGGTTTCGAGGAAGTTCTCAACTGTGCTCGGGTTTTGTTGTTGGTGGCCACCAGGAAGCCAGTAGTGGGTCTGGACTGGACATGAGTGGCTGCTTCCTGGCCTCTCCTTTGTCCTGCCACTGGTTGGTTGGGGCTGGGCCTGGAGAAATACAGTGTGGCAAAAGCCCTATGGCGCAAGTTCCTGGTTGGCCCTGTGGCAGGTAGGAGAGGGGCAGGCAAGGTGGCCGGGGCACAGGGCGGGCACCGAGAGGAGCGGGCAGCTGATTTTCCTAGTGTCAATATTAGGATGTGACAATACAAAACACCCTCCAGGCACTGCAGAGCAAACCTGTTTTTCTGGGGATGAGAGCAACTTGGCACCATGTCACGCAGACAGAGAGGAGGTGCAGGGGAGGATTGAGTGTGCGTGGTATTGACTGGAATGTTCAGATCGAGAATGCAGAATGATTCCCTTCCCCCCACAAAAAACATTTGCTGCTGGGTGGTGGCACACGTCTGTAATCCCAGCTATTCCAGAGGCTGAGGCAGGAGGATTGCAAGTTTGAGGCCAGCCTCAGCAACTTAGTGAGAACTTGTCTCAAGATAAAAAAAGGGCTGGGTTATACTGCTCCTCCACAGTTATCCTAAAGAATTAAAGTCAGCATGGCACGGTGACGCAGGCACACCATAGCAGCACAGTTCACAATGGCCAAACTGTGGCAGCCGCCTTGGTGTCCATCAGTGGGTGAACGGATGAGGAAAATGTGGTGTATATGCACAGTGGAGTTTTACTCAGCTGCAGAGAAGAATGAACTTATATCATCTGTAGGAAAATGGAACTTGAATATTGTGTAAAGCAAAATAAGCCAAACTCAGAAAGTTAAGAGTTGTAGGTTTTCTCCCCTATGTGGAAATCAGAGGAAAAGGGAGAAGAAAGATGTAGGGATCTCATGAGAAACTGAAGGCAGGTCAGTAGAGGAGGGGAAAGGGGATGGGGGTGGGGTGGGGGGGAGGAGGGAGGGAAGAGGAAACACTGGGGAACGATATTGGCCAAGCTATATTGTCATGTGTGTATGTGTAAACATGTAACAGTGGATTCCACTATTATGTTTTTGTTTTGCTTTTTTGGTACTGGGAATTGAACCTAGGGGTGCTTAATCACTAAGCCACACCCCCATCCCTTTTTAATTTTTATTTATTTATTTATTTATTGGTACTAGGGACTGAACTCAGGGGCACTCGACCCCTGAGCCACATCTCCAGCCCTATTTTGTGTTTTATGTAGAGACAGGGTCTCGCTGAGTTGCTTTAGTGCCTCACCATTGCTGAGGCTGGCTTTGAACTCGGCGATTCTCCTGTCTCAGCCTCCCTAAGTGCTGGGGTTACAGGCTTGAGCCACCATGCCCGGCTTTTAATTTTTATTTAGAGATAGGGTCTCACTAAGTTGCTCAGGCCCTCACTAAGTTGCTGAGGCTGGCTTTGAATTTGTGATCCTCCTGCCTCAGCCTCCCGAGTTGCTGGGATTACAGGCCTGCGCCTGGCCCACTGTTACGTACAACTATAATTTACCAATAAAAAATATGGGGGTTGGGGTTGTGGCTCAGTGGTAGAGCGCTTGCCTAGCATGCGTGAGGCACTGGGTTTGATTCTCAGCACCACATATAAATAAATAAAATAAAGGTCCATTGACAACTAAGAAAAAAAATATGGAAAAAAACAAAAGGGCTGGGGATGTAGCTCAGTGGGAAGTGCCCCTGGGTCCATCTCCAATACCAAAAATATAAAATAAAATAGATTTAAAAGGGCTGGGATGTAGCTCAGTTGTATAAGAACACCTGGGTTCCATCCCTGGTACCGCAAAAAATAGGGGACATTCAAAGTGTGCGTGTGGAGCTGGGCCTGCGAGGCCCTATCTTGAGGGCAAAGCCAGCTGCTGGGTTTGGGGGAGAGCCAAAGTACCCCCATCCAAGCCGTGCATTGTGAAGACAGCTTGAGGCCGCACCCAGGTTGTCCCGTTGGTGTGACCTCGCTGTCCTGGGACACTGGCTGCCTACCCTGGGTGTGGCTCTTGGCTCCTGAAGGCTGCATTTGCCCTCCTGCCCTTCAATAGAAGGTGAGCCTGAGGCCTGGTATGTGTCCATCCAGGGCTCCCAGACAAGTTCCTGTCCCTGTGAGCTGGCATGTTTGGTCCCCTTCCTCAGTCTCGCTGCTTTGCAAAGATCTGTCTCTTTGCCTTCTGCCATATCCCCTCCCGCTCTCGCTGGGTCCTTGTTCTGCAGGGTGGGGCAGGCTCCCCCTGCCTGGGCAGACAGACAGGCAAA
Source organism: Geosciurus inauris (assembly GCA_004024805.1). Lineage (NCBI taxonomy): Eukaryota > Metazoa > Chordata > Mammalia > Rodentia > Sciuridae > Geosciurus > Geosciurus inauris. The sequence goes on along the minus strand of PVHX01018497.1, from coordinate 23,403 downwards.
CATTCAGTGGGGCCATTCGCGCTCATAGCTGATGTAGGTCTGTTGAGCAAGGTGCAGGGAGGAGGAGCACCTGATTCTGCCCCAGGAGGGTGGGGACGAAGTGACTTCTGGCCAAGCAGGTGCAAGCAGGTCCCCCAGGCCCTATGCAGCGTGGGAGGCAGAGTGAGGTGTAGAGGAGGGCTAGGGTGAAACCTGGGAACCTTCTAGAAGAAAGGAGAAGGCCTGCATCTGCCTGTCCAGGGCTGGTGCCCAGGGGGCTCAGTTCTTACTCCACGACCCTAATGTTTCAGAACTTTCTTTAAATATCTTCTCCCGAAACTTAAAACTGCAGACCCAGATGGTGTCCTGGCATTCTGTTCTTCTCTGATGGGGATAGAAAAGCAGAGTTCCCCTTTTTTGTGGTCATTTCAAACTTGTCAAGATAATTATTAATTTGTTATACTTCCTCCACGATTTGGAGGGAGACGAGGACCCTGCACACAGTAGGTGAGTGCCCTTCCTCTGGGCGACACCCCAGGCCTCAGTGGACCACTTTTGTAGAGGACTGAGAACATAATCTGGCCAGACTCTTGCTTTAACAAATGAAGATGAGGCGCCCAGCTGGGCTAGGGAATTTATCCCAAGTCACAGGGCTGTGCTGGCCCGAGCTGTTCAGAACCAGAACCCAGGGGTCCAGCTGTCCTGGTGGGCCCTGGGCAGAACTAGTGGGTTCCCACCAAGAACCCACCTCGGGTCTGGATCTGCCCCAGCCTAGGGGGTGGAGTTTGCTTCTCTGATAAGAGAAATAGACCTTAAGCCAAACACTGTCTGGTGTGGTGTGCCTGGCAAAAAGGAAACAGAAACCTCTGTGTAGGTGTAGGTGTTGTCCCCTAGCCCCAGATGGCACATCTGCATCTCTGTGCAAGTTCCTTTGGTCACTTGGAGGGCCCGTGGGTGAGGCAGAGAGAGATCTGAGACCCCTGCCGTCCACTCACCCCCGCAGCACCCTGGAATTCCCAAGGGCCTCGGGTTTGAGAATACAGTCCCCGCCACTGCCCTGAGCCTGGGTCATGTTGTTACTTACCCCTGAGAGCTGTGGAACCGGGAGGCAGATCAGAAAGGTGAAGTGACCAGGCGGTCCACAGATCCGAGGTGCTGGGGTCGGGTGAGGGATGGCACTCAGGTTTAATCCCGTGGGCAGTTGCACACTGGGTCTACCATGCAGGATTATCTGTCAAAGCTAATTACTGTTCTGTCCCCTGCCAGCCACCCTACTGGTTGTCCTTTCGGAAGGGAACCACTCATAGTTTCCTTCCAGATCTTTCTTCCACACCTTTCCCTCTCAGAGGACACACGTGACCAGTGAGATACCCAGCCGGGCACACCTGGTGTTTCTGAGGAGAGACGGTCCTCTGGTCCTCTCGCCTGGGCCCTCGGCCCTCGGCAGCCTGTCCCTCCCACAGGCTCATGGGAATGCACTGAAGCTGATTTGCTTGGAGTCCGTTCCCTCGTTGTAGCGCTGAGGGTCTGGTGTTTGAGTCTTTCCTCTGGCTAAGTGGCTCCGTCCAGCCCTCACAGTGGCCTCAGGACGTCAGTGTCACAGAGGAGGAAGCCGGGACACAGGGAAGAAGTGAGGTCCAGAGCCCTAGCACCTGAGCCCTGGGGGTGCAGTCCCCTGCCTGTGCCCCTCTGCCAGCTGGCACCCACCTGCCTGAGTGCAGGTTTAGGGAGGAGAGGAGCCATGTTCCTGAGCACCCTGACCCAGGCCCGTGGCGAGGCCGAGGGCCCTAGAGTGAGTGGATTGCCCTGGGAACCCAGATGGGTGAGCCCCTCGTGGCTCGGGCCTTGTGCTGGAAATCCAGGCAGCAGGCAGGACAGGGCCGGAGCTTCTGCCGCTGGAGAGCCAGTGGCAACTTCCCAGGAGCTGCTTTTGTGTCCAAGTATGGGTGGGAGCTTGCTGGACGGTAGTGGGGGAGCCCTAGGGGAGCTCCTGGTCGGGGAGCCTGTGCAGAGGCTCGAGGGTCTGCAGAGGAGCCTCAGGGAGCTGAGAAGTGAGGCTTACCAGTGGGACCTTCCCAGTCCAGCCACTCAGCATTGGCCTTGGAAAAGCCCCTCTGAGCTCGAGTCCTGTTTCCTCCTCTGTAGATGGGGGTAGTGTACCCCACAGCACCAGGTTTGACCTGTGCAGGCTGCGCACACATCCGCGGTTCACATCCATGTTCACGCCAGGATCCCCATCGTGCATGCACTGGGAGGGTGTGCATTGGAGATATTACTGTGCCTGAATTCAATAGCATTTCAAGGCTGGGGGGGGCGGTCAAGGCTGGGTCAAGGTGCTTTTGGAGGCTGGAGGTGGCACAGTGGCATGTCCTCGCAAGTCCCCCATCTTGGGAGGACATGGGGCAGACCTCTTCTGGGGAGGATTGGACCCTGTAGTTGGAAGTAGAACCGAAGCGGGGTGTTCATTTGTTTGTTTGTTTGTTTGTTTTTTTGGTACCAGGGATTGAACTCAGGGGTACTCGACCACTGAGCCAGCTCCCCAGCCCTATTTTGTGTTTTATGTAGAGACAGGGTCTCACTGAGTTGCTTAGTGCCTCGCCGTTGCTGAGGCTGGCTTTGAACTCGCGATTCTCCTGTCTCAGCCTCCCAAAGTGCAGGGATTACAGACGTGCGCCACCACGCCTGGCTTGAAGCGGAGTGTTCATGAGCATTCCCAACTGCTCGAGGTCACAGCAGCGTGGAGGGGAGGAGACCGCCCTGGCCCACCAGACCCCAGCACCTGGGCTCCAGGCATGTCCAGCAGCGAGTCAGCTGGAAGAGGGAGGGCTGCAGGGCTGCAGCGTGGCCAGGCCAGATGGCCGCCTCCCAGGGCCCATTCCAAGCTGCCACTTCCAAGTACTGACCCAGGCCCTCCCACCAGCACAGATGAAGAATTTCCACCTTTTTGCTAGAGAACTTCCTTTCTCTCCTCCCTTCCTCCCTCTCTTCCTTCCTTTTCTCTATCTCTAGGGAAGTGGACCCTGCCCACCGCCCAAACAGGCGGCTGTGGACACCTGCAGTTGCCTGCTGGTGGGGCCTAGAGTGGGGACTTCCCCACCAGCGGGGGTGGGGTAGGAGGGGTGGTGCCCTTTGTTTCCCAAAATAAACCTATAAGACAAACAGCTCTATCTGAGACAAATTTAAGCCATTAACAAATATGTTTTGCGTCAGTGTAGCCAGTCAGCGTAGCCAGCCACATGTGTTAGTAAAATGTCAAGATCACAAAAGCATATATGGTAAAAAGTCAGTGTCCCTCCCAGGCCCACCCCATCCCTCCTCTTCCTTTTTTGAGAGAGGGGTTGGGCATATTGGCTTTGCTTGTAGGAGGGCTTGTTTATGTCCTTTGCACAGGTGGAAGGCTGTTACAAATTGAAATTGCCCTCTGCTCCCATAGCTGTCTAGCCGTCTCCCTCAGTGGTCTGGGCACAGCCTGCGCCTGCAGATCGATCTGTTGCTTCATTTTTTCAGGGCTGCTAGATACGGGCAGGATGTAAATAGGATGTGTTCCTAGAAACCAGCAGGTGTGCATGTGTGACTTAGATGGATTGTCAGGCTGACCCCTGGAGAGGTGGGAACTTGGCTGTTCACAGTGGAGCTTGGGACTCTGGCTACTTGGGGGTCTCCCATCCCCTTCCAAGTCTCTTGATTCAGTCACCCAGCTTTTAAGGAACCCCTGCTAGGTGGCAGAGGGTGGGTAACAGTGTATCTTCCTCTCAGCAGCCCTGGAGGTCGTGCTGTTTGTTTGTAGGAGATAGACAGAAGGACTGACCACCAGCGAGGCTCAGAGGTCAGGTATCTGGTCTGTCTGTGTGGCTGCGAGTTCCAGCTTTTCCTGCTGGGTTGTGCTTGAGTTGAGCTCCTTTCAGGTACTCAACTCATGGTCTGTGGCCAGGCTTGGAGAGTTTTGCAGGGAGCACTAATGGAGAAAACCAGGACTGTGATCCCGGTCTGAACCCTTCTGCTCTCAGTTTGCCCAGAAAACGAGAAACATCAGAGTCTTCCCGCTTGGCTTTGACAGGAACTGGTGGGTGTTGTCTGGGGGTCTCCACTGGAGCTCCATTCCTGAACACCTACTGGGTGCTGCACAGGACAGATCCATACTTGCTGCTGGTAGGGAAAGGGTGGCCACTCATTTCCCAGATGAGCCAGGGGCAGAGCTGGTGATGAAATGCAGGCTGCTGTTCCTGGAGCCTGCCCTTCATCCCCGCCTCCAGCCCCCTGGTACCCTCAAGGCCGTGGGTGTGGCCCTCTCATTTGTGCCCATTGGATTTGCATCCTAGCCTCCTGGGGTGAAATGGGGTTCTCAACTGGAGGTGGTTTTTCCACCTTGAGGGTGGAGGATGCTCAGTGTGGGCTGCAGCCTGGCTGGGGACTTGGGTAGGTGTGTCTCCTTTCACCAAAGAAGCTTTTTCAACTACTCATTTGCAAATTTACTGGGGAAAAACAACCTAGATGCTAAAAATTAGCCCAGTTTCCTGGATCTGCAGCTGTTGTGACCTCACACTGGGTCCCCTGGGAATATTATGCCTTCCTTTATTCATTCAACAAACACAAGTCTGCTCTATGCCAGAAACTGAACTGGGAGCCAAAAATTCAAGTAACACTTCCTATTAGTCACTAGCTGTGTATCAGGCCCATTGCCATGGATTCTGTCAGACACCATGGCGCCTGCCCGTGATCCCAGCTACTTGGGAGGCTGAGGCAGGAAGATCTCAAGTTTGAGGCCAGCCTGGGCAATTTAGGGATACCCTGTCTCAAAATAAGAAATAAAAGCCGGGCGCGGTGGCGCACACCTGTAATCCCAGCACTTTGGGAGGCTGAGAGAGGAGAATCGTGAGTTCAAAGCCAGCCTCAGCAGCGGCAAGGCGCTAAGCAACTCAGTGAGACCCTGTCTCTACATAAAACACAAAATAGGGCTGGGGATGTGGCTCAGTGGTCAAGTGCCCGAGTTCAATCCCCAGTACCAAAAAAAGAAAGAAAAAGTGCTGAGGGAATGTAGCTCAGAGGCAAAGCGCCTCTGGGTTCAATCCCCTGGGCCTATATTGGGTATTTACTGAGCTAATTCAGTGGCGAAGCGCCTCTGGGTTCAATCCCCTGGGCCTATATTGGGTATTTACTGAGCTAATTCATGCTCGGGGCCCAGTCCTCCCTCCTTGCCTGCAGTCGTGGGTGCTCAGACACCAACCAGGGTTCTCCAGGAGACACCATCATCCCCATTTAGCCACAGGTAGGGAAGCAGGCTCAGCAGTGGGTTTGGGATGTCAGCCCACGGTGAGGCTGGGTGTCTGTCACAGGCCTCTTCAGAAGGGAGGCCATTGGGTCTGGAAGGGTCTGGAAAGAAGGCAGACGGCGGGTGGCCGCCCCTAGCAGACCCACCTGCTCTCTGCAGGCTCCTGACAACAGCTGATCCTGGTGGCCGGACATCTTCCCTCAAGTGCCCAAGGGGTCTGGGGATGTCTGCTGAGTGGAGGGATGTTAGGACAGTGGACAGTCAAGGCCACGTGTCCAGCATGGGGGCCGAAGTCCTACTGTGGCACTTGCCTGTGGGGCAGGAAGGAGGATTGGGACCAAGGGTCTCCAGGAGCCGGTAGCCTGGGGGGAGACAGCAGGCCTGGGAAGTGCGTGGGGAGGTTTCTGGGGGCCAATGCAAATGAAGCTGGAGCTGTTTTCCCAGGGAAATGGCCATTTGCATGGTCACCCCGCCTTCTGCCTGGAGCCTGAGGGCAGCCAGGGTTCTGGACACCATTCCTTTTTTTTTTTTGGTACTGGAGATTGAACTCAGGGGCACTCGACCACTGAGCCACATCCCCAGCTCTATTTTGTGTTTTATGTAGAGACAGGGTCTCACTGAGTTGCTTAGTGCCTCGCTGTTGCTGAGGCTGGCTTTGAACTCTCTATTCTCCTGTCTCAGCCTCCCTAAGTGCTGGGATTACAGGCTTGAGCCACCGTGCCCGGCGACACCATTCCTTAAAGGCCACCTGAATGCGCACTTTCAGAGCTTCTCATCTGCACAACCTAAACATCTCAGCCCTGAAAATATGTCCATCTCTGTTTATCTGGGTTTTTTAATGTTCTTTAATGGAGTTTTAAATTTTTCTGCCTAAAAATTATTATGCCTCCTCGATTAGGTTAACCTCTGGCCTGAAACCTCTTTTTCTGTCCTTACCGTAAAGATGTTCTTATTTTCTACTCTTATTTTCTGGTCGGCGTGTGGGAACACTATTGATTTTTGTGCCTTGATCTGGAGTCTGGTGACCTGGAGGCTCCTGGGTGCTGTCAGTAGGCGGCTGTCCTTGGTTCTCTGCCTTGTGCTCAAGTCTGTTGGAGGTGGCCCGGGAGGTGGGGAGGACCCCTGGCCTGTTGCTCTTGGTGTCGTTTTCCTGCACTGCCGAAGCTGACGTCCTGCAGGCCATGCCAGGCCACCAGAGACGGCGGGCCTGGGTTGCTCTGCACCTGCCTGCTCCTGCCCTCGGTGTGAGCGCCTGCACGCCCCTCGCCTCTCCCTCCTTTTGAAGAAGCCAACAGTATGACAGAGTGGACAGAGGGGCCAGACTGGCAGTCAAGGATGGTGTCATCGCCCCAAGGGGCCACTTGGCTGCTGGCCAGTGTCATGGGGCGGCTTCTGTGAAGTCCAAGTTTGGTCTGGGAATGGGCTTTTGCAACATCCTGTGCAAAGGTGCAATATCTGATGAAGGTCGTCTCTGGCCATCTGGTCTACGAGAGTGGCTTCAAGCCATGACAGCTTTGTCCCCCGGAGTGTTTTCTAAAGTGTTGTTAGACATCTTTGCAGTGCAGATGGTCTCGATTTCCTTCATTGGTTTTTGACTGGTGCCAGGCTCTAGAGTTCTGCACCTAGGACGGTACCCGTGTTGGGTATACAGAGGCCACTGGGGCGGGGTTGCTCCAACCTGGAGGCTGTTAACCCTTCCCCTGCAGGTGCGCTCTGCAGGTGCCAGCCCTCCCCTCACACTGAGGGTGTGCCAGACCTGACTTGGTGTCGCCTGGCAGGTGCAGGCTGCTCTTGGCAGACCCAGGCCCTTTGTGGCAGCTGTGGCTGTGTTCATTAGCCTGTTGCCTCCAGCTTGGCTCCTGTTACAAGTTGGACTTTTGTCTGCTTCAGGTGTAAAGCTTTTCTCTGTCTTCCTCTTGGGAAACTGGAACAGCTGTCTCTATTGAGACAGAAATTCTGGGCATTTTTGCTTTGTTTTGTTACGGCTTTGGTACCGGGGATTGAACCCAGGGGCGTTTAACCACTGACTCACATCTCCAGCCCTTTTTTATTTTTTATTTTAAGACAGGGTCTCACTAAGTTGCTTAGGGCTTTGCTAAATTGCTGGGGCTGGCTTTGAACTTGTGATCCTTCTTCCTTGGTCTCTGGAGCCGCTGGGCTGACAGGTGTGCACCCCGAAACCAGGCTGGGGACTTGTGTTTCTCCAGTCTTAAAAGGAAAGACAATGCCTTCTTTATATGGTTTCTCTCTCAAGGCCTAGACACACCACACCCCGTGCCTGTCTGTGGCCCGCTGATGTCACCATTTGCCCCCATCTCCTTGGCTGTTTGCACTGGGTACATGTGTAGATTCTGGGGTCTGTCTTGAGACACCTGAGGGTCCCAAACTTAGCTTCCTATTTTGAGCCCCGCCGAGTCATTGCTGTTCCAATATCCCCTACCCCCAATGCCTAGAGCAAGTAGCGAGCACACTTTGTGTTTGGTCTCAGTCATCCCTGGGCATCCAGTTGCCCTGTGCATCATGCCTGCAGTCTGTCCACTTCAGGGAAGGACATCAATCCACCTGGCCTTGGGGGCAGGAGACTGGAGCCTCTGTCCCCTCTTAGCTGAGTCATGAACTCTGTGTGTGTGTGTGTGTGTGTGTGTGTGTGTGTGTGTTACTGGGGATTGAACCCAGGATGCTCTATCCCTGAGCTACATCTCCAGCCCTTTTTTATTTTGAGATGATTTTGCTAAGTTGCTGAGGCTGGCCTCAAACTTGTGATCCTCTTACCTCAGCCTCCCACATCTCTGGGATTAAAGGTGTATGCCACCACACCCTACTCTGAGTCATGAACTTTTCTTTTTTTTTTATTTAAATGCGTTTCAAGTCATAGTACATAAACAGAGCTCAGTTTTTCCATTTCTCTCGTTGCAAATCATAAAGAGTCACACTATTTGTGTCTTCATACATGCACCAGGGGTAGTAATGACCCATTCGATCGATCATCATTACTATTCCCATTTCCCTTTCCTTCCTCCTCCCTCCCCCCTGCTGCATCCAGAGTTCCTGCATTTCTCCTGTGTTTCCCGTTCCCATCCCCCTTATGTATCCTCATCCACTAATGAGAGAGAACATTCGGCATTTGGTTTTTTGGGATTGGCTTACTTCACTAAGCATAATGTTCTCCAATTCTATCCATTTGCCTGTAAATGCCATAATTTTATTTTCTTTTACTGCTGAATAATATTCCATTGTGTATATGTACCACAATTTCTTTATCCATTCATCTATTGAAGGGCATCTGGGTTGCTTCCATAGTTTTGCAATTGTGAATTGTGCTGCTATAAACATTGAGGTGACTGCTTTATTGTAGTGAGCTTTTTTAAAATCTTTAGGGTATAGGCCAAGGAGTGGGATGGCTGGATCGAATGGCGGTTCCATTCCAAGTTTTTTAAGGAATCTCCATACTGCTTTCCAGATTGGTTGCACCAATTTGCAATCCCACCAGCAATGTTTGAGTGTACCCTTTTCACCACATCCTCGCCAGCACTTACTGTTGCTGGTATTTTGGATAGCTGCCATTCTGACTGGAGTGAGATGATATCTGAGTGTAGTTTTGATTTGCATTTCTCTAATAGCTAGAGATAATGAACATTTCTTCATATATATATTTATTGATTGTATATCTTCTTCTGAAAGGTTTCTATTCAGCTCCTTAGCCCATTTATTGATTGGGTTGTTTGTTTTTTTGGTGTTAAGTTTTTTGAGTTCTTTATAAATCCTGGAGATCAGTGCTCTATCTGATGTGCGTGTGGCAAAAATTTGCTCCCAGAAGGTAGGCTCTCTGATCACTTGATTGATGGTTTCTTTTGCTGAGAAGAAGCTTTTTAGTTTAAGTCCATCCCATTTATTGATTCTTGCTTTTATTTCCCATGCTATAGGAGTCTTGTTAAGGAATTCAGGGCCTAATCCAACGTGATGGAGGTTTGGACCTACTTTCTCCTCAATTAGATGCAGGGTCTCTGGTCTAATTCCTAAGTCCTTGACCCACTTTGAGTTGAGTTTTGTGCATGGTGAGAGAGAGAGGTTAAGCTTCATTTTGCTGCAAATGGATTTCCAGTTTTCCCAGCACCATTTGTTGAAGAGGCTATGTTTTCTCCAATGAATGTTTTTGGCACCTTTGTCTAGTATGAGATAGCTGTATTTATGTGCATTACTCTCTGTGTCTTCTATTCTGTACCATTGGTCTACATGTCTGTTTTGGTGCCAGTACCATGCCGTTTTTGTTACTATTGCTTTGTAGTAGAGTTTAAGGTCTGGTATTGTGATGCCTCCCGCTTCACTCTTCTTGCTCAGGATAGCTTTGGCTAGTCATGAACTTTTCTAAGCTCCAGTTCTTCTTTGAACAAAAAATCAAAGGAGTAAGATACCTCATTACATATACACAAAGTTCCAAAATCTGAGAGAAAAAAAAAATCCCAAATCTCAAACATTTGGGTCCCAAGCATTTTGGATAAAGTTTCATTTGCACGAAAGTCAGACTGGTGCCTGCCTGCTCCCTGCCAGGGCACCAGCTCTTCTGAGTGTTTGAAAGGGATTCCTTTATTCCATCCTCCCAAGAGCCCAGGGAGTGCCACTCAGCCACCCAACACATCACAGATCAGGAGGCTGGCACACAGCAGCTAACAGGCAGAGCCTGGATTTGAGCTATGCCATTAGAGCACACAGCCACCTGCCGTGGTCATGGCCCTCTGGACCTGAGGCTGCCTGGGGTGAATTGTGGTGAGTCTAGTCACAGAATCTACACAGCCATCGCGTGTGGTGTTGGACAGTTATTGATGTGGGAACCCACAATTATGACAGCTTAGGAGGGCCTTTGGCTGTAAGGAACAGGAAACGCCATGAATTGGGACGTGGACATAATGGAGTTATGTTCTGAGGCACAGAGGGGCTGACAGTGACTTCCACTCTCTCAGTTGCTCCGCAATGCCACAGGCCCTGCTTTCTCTACCTCCTGGTCTGCTGTCCTTGGCTGGCTGCTGCAGCGCCAGCCCTCACTCATGTGTTGATGGCAGCAGAGCCAGGGAGCGGTCCTTGGCTGGGTTTGCTCCCTTTCTCTCAACCCCTACCTCCCGCTTCTCACTGGCCAGGCCGGGTCACGTGGCCAGCACTGGCTGCAAGGGCTGCCACAGAGGGAGGCCCTGGGCAGTTGCAGGGGCAAGGAAAGGCCCAGGGCTGAACAACAGGTCTGCCAGGATTGCTGGGAAAGAGGCTGTGACCTCCTCCAGGCTGTGAAACTGCATGTGAGGGCGCATGGAACCGGCTGCGATGGCGCACGCCTATAATCCCAGCAGCTTGAGAGGCTGAGACAGGAGGATCGCGAGTTCAAAGCCAGCCTCAGCAAAAGCAAGGCGCTAAGCAACTCAGACCCTGTCTCTACAGAAAACACAAAATAGGGTTTGGGATGTGGCTCAGTGGCCGAGTCTCCCTGAGGTCAATCCCCATCCCCCCAAAAAAAGAAAAGGCCGAGAAGCCTGGGCAGGGTCCCTGCGAGGTGGGGGTGTCAACCACGCATTGTTTGCTTTTATTGCTCCAGAGAAACCAGCAGACTTCAAAAACTAGGTGTACATCACTGCGGTGACAGCAGATACCTGGGCTTTTCTGCTGGGCTGCTGGCCGCCTGAGGGTCAGCACTGGAGCTGCTCGTATTTATTCTCTGACTTCATTTCACGATGATCCTCATGAGTCACCTCCTCACTTCAGAGGTGAACGAGAGGACAGAGACTTGGTGACTTGCTCCAGGACACAGCCTCCACTGAGCTGCGGGAGCTGGGGCTAGGGAGGCTGATGGTGGTCTCAGCAGATCAAAAGGATAGGGGGAGGTGACCCATGAGGGAGCCCCGTGGGGGCAGAAAGGCCAGACCCTTTTCCTCACCTGTCATAAGGGTCCCAGCTGCGCCTTCATAACAAAGGTCATGTTAGCAAGAGGACAGCATGCATCTGTCTAATCAAGGTTTTAGGTGACACAGGACCTTCAGACATGAAGACCCAAAGCCCCAGGGAGGGCTGGGGCTGTAATCCCTTGGAGGCTGCTTGCCCGACATGCCTGCAGCCTGGGCTCAACCCCCAGCACCCAAAACAAAAGTCTGGTAAGGACCCACAGGAGACTCCATTTTTATGCATGCGGCGGTGGCCTGACAGCTGGGCAGAGCAGGGGTGGACACGAGACAGTCTTGGTGCCTTCATGGCAGCCAACCCTGGAGACCCAGCGGGCTCTGTGTGGCGGTCCTCTCTCCTGGGCATAGGGTCTTCAGGGGACAGAGGGACCTTCCCAGGTCTTAGAGCTGCTTTGCAGGAAAGGGTTCTGGTTTCCATGACCCGCTTTGGAAAAGGAGCTCTAGTCTCTGTGGCTCACTTGGGGGCAGAAGGAAGCAGGAGGCCAGAGACACTAGGCTCCGAGGCTGCTTCTGCAGCTGCAGGCCCGGGGCTCAAAGCACTCAGTGTGCCAAAGCGCCTGCTTTGGGACATCGTGTTCTGAGTCCTCGCAGCCCCCAGCTGGCGTAGTTCTAGGGGTCAGTCACACTGTCTCCTTCCTCCAGAGAAGAGATGTCGGAAGCAAGACCCGTCTCCAGGAACCTCCTCACTGAGAGCCTCCTGCGCGAACAGCTCCCTGGACCTCTGCGGGCTGCAGGTGCTCCCGGCATGACAGTACCCGTAGGAGAGGAGGTCCTCAACCCCGCGGGAGACCTGGACCTCGTGGAGTGCCTCGAGGGCAGGTAGGTCCCCTTCAGGGGTGGGTTGGAACAGCAGGCACCCTGTGTGAGGCGGGGACTTCCTGCAGAGGTCCTGCTCAGGCAGGCTCCAGAGAGGACACTCCCTAGGTGGGTGGTCTCTGCACGCCACCGCCTCCAGAGTTCCCCTGTGCTCCTCCCCACCCACAGAGGGACCCTCGGCACCCAGCATATCCCAGGTCCCATGGTGGACTGTGGGCGCTGGCCATGAGAGAGCTCAAGTGTTTGGTCTTGGGGAGCTGGACAGGAGGCCTCCCGAACCTGCTGGCCACCTCAAGGTGCTCCAAGGGGACGGGTCCGATGTTAAGAGAGGAAAATGCTGAAGGAGCCCAGCAGCTCCCGGCCGTGGTGATTAGGGCAGCAATGGCTAAGGAATCACTGGGGCTGGAAGAAGGGTGCTCCCAAGACTGACCGGCCCTTGTGGACTGTGTCCAGCAGGGGGCGTTGTGGTCTCACCTCCCTGATTCTGATGAGAAACTGAGGCTGGGTGGCTCTGACGTCCCTCAGTCACATTCCTCCTGAGCTGGAGGACAGCCACTGCCAGCCCACAGGCGGGAGGTCAGCTCCAGGGTTCTGGATTTTTCCTCTTGCTCTAAAGTCATCAAGGTCCTGAACTTAGGGATGGGTCTGCTCAGATACCTGCCTGTTCTTGGGCGAGGAGAGGGGATGTGATTCAGTGTTTTCCTGAGGTCCACGTTAGTGGGACGGAGGGGGGACCCCGCCCTTCAGCCCCCATAGTCCGCAGTACAAGAAGCACAGACTTGAGGGTGCTGGACAGCTCAGCAGGTGGCCAGGATTAGGTGGGCCTGGCTGGGACTTCCTGGCAGAGCTGCCGAGTCCCCAGGAGGAATGTGGGCAAACCTTGGGGAGCAGGGCGCACCCGGAAGGAGGCTGGTTTTAGTCTGTGCTATGCAGGTGGATGGCACAGGCCTGGGTCTGCCCACCCCATTTCAGTCAAGAATTTGGTTTAGACAGTGGGGGAGCCCAGGCAGGGGACTCCTCCATTTAGCTCCTCCTTTTTTTTTTTTTTTTTTGGTACCAGGGATTGAACTCAGGGGCACTGGACCACTGAGCCACATCCCCAGCCCTATTTTGTGTTTTTTTTATGTAGAGACAGGGTCTCACTGAGTTGCTTAGTGCCTCACCATTGCTGAGGCTGGCTTTGAACTCGCGATTCTCCTGTCTCAGCCTCCCAAAGTGCAGGGATTACAGACGTGCGCCACCACGCCCGGCGTAGCTCCTTCATTTTGAACGGCTCAGGGGTAGTTTCAGCATTGGGGACCAGGGGAGAGTCTGAGAGCCCCCTCTCAAAGGAGGACGGTAAGTTGAGGTCCCCGTGGGAAGCCAGCCTCAGCAATTGAGGGGGTGCCCATCCATGCCGGCACCATTACTCACTAAAGCCCCCCAGCTGGGCCCTCCCAGGGACACTCTGAGTGCTGGCATTTTCTGGGTGCTTGGCGTTCTTGGGTGTGGCCAGGTTCCTGCAGATGGCCCAGGACCTGTGTGCCTCTGCCCTGATGCTGGAGGAAGACACAGGGCGGGACAGGCACCCCTGGCTGCCCACCTTCCCGACCCTGTGGCCACCCCGCGGCCTGCCCTGCAGGAGAATCTTGAAACGCTGTGACTTCAGAGTGTGCCTGGAGATGGAGGGACGCGGGAGGGTTTGCTGCTGGTTCTGGATCTGACCCCCCCTCTTGCCTTGCTTTGGGCCATCCCGGCCCCACATGGACCGTGACTAGGGGAGGTAGACTGGCCAGCACAACCACACCCCTGCCTACCTGTTCCTCTCCACAGGAACCAGGTGGCCCTGCGACTGGCCTGCATTGGAGATGAGATGGACCTGCGTCTCCGGGGCCCCCGCCTGGCCCAGCTGCCTGGGATGGCCATGCACAGGTAAGTAGCCCATGTCTTGCCTGGGACTTCATCTAGGGAGGGGCCCTGGACAGGTCAGTAGAGGCCCAGAACCTAACACATGGCTGGGCCCCAAGGAAACTCTAGAAGGAAACGGTCCTGATACCAAAACCCTTTGCTTCCACGCTCCTGCCCAGGACCCCCTGGCTCGCTCTCTCTGATCTGCCCCACCTCTCCTGGCCTGGCAGAGGACCAAACAGAACCCCAGGCCCCTCCTGTTAGTCTTCATCGAGCCCAGACAGTACATTTCCAGAGAGTCTTGGCTTGAGGGCCAGTGCAGGCTGTGTGTGCACCCAGGGCCTGGCTCCTCAGCCATCTCGCTGGGGAGGACAAGTGTGGTCAGTAGCTGGCCCGAGGGCCCGCAGAGCCAAGACATGTGTTCCCCGTGGCCAGCTGAGCATGGCACTGGCTGGCAAGTAGGGAGGAAACAGGAAATCTGAATGAGTTTATGAATCACAAACAGCCTGTCGGGAGACAGGCACCATCCTGGGTAGAGGCGCTCAGGGGCGGAGACGGGCCTTCCACAGGTGCTATCCCTGAAGAATGGCCCGCTCCCCTCCCCTTGTCTTCCAGCCTCACTCTCAGCTACAGCCAAGCAGGTGTCAGGGGTGTTCTGAGAAGCTTGGCCCACGGACTCACTAGCCTCAGGGAGAACATACGGTTCTGGAGACCCGTGGCGCCCAGCACCCGGGTAAGCTTTGAGGCTTCAGGCCCAACTTGCCCCCTACCCGTGGGGGCTGCCTGGAGCTCCCTGGACACATGCCCTGGTGTGCTGACACCCCCCGCCCCCTAATTCCCTGTCACCTTCTATTTCACCTGTTTCCACACCCACCCGGGCCCAGCAGCCTTGGGAACCTTGTGCCTGGCTCACGGGGCTGTACTTCTGCCCCTCTGCCTGGAGAGCTGTCCTCTAGCACCTCAGGGCCGCTTCCTCTGCTCTGCGTCCCCTCCTGAATGCCCACATTGTCTGATCTCGCCCTGTCCTAGATGCCCCAGTTCTGGGTGAGGTGCTTCTCCCTGGTCTCCTACCTTCCCGGGCGCCCCTACTTGCCCGTCCTGGGGCCCTCACTGTCCTCTCTTGGTCCCCAGGTGCCTCCTGCCCAGGTCTGCAGGGAGCTGCTGCCCGTGCTGCTGCTGGTGGCCCTGCTGCTGAGTGGGGCCCTGCACCTGCTGCTCCAGTGAGGCCTGCGCTGGGCGGGGCTGGCCCTCGCCCTTGACCCCCACCCTGGAGGTGGCTGGCTCCTGTTGGTTCTGTTCTTTTTAACACTGGTGTTTCCTGATGATATTTCCTTTTTTTTATATTTAAACTCAAGATAGTGCTGGGACACTGCTGAGGTTTCGTACTAGAGTTTTCTGTTGTTTTTTGTAAGACAAATGAATTTATTATACCTCTGGGTGGTTACCGGCTAACTGCCCATTTGGAGGCCTGGCTGGGCCTGCTCTCCTCCTGACCCTGGCCCGCTCAGCAGTTGGCCTGTCCCTGAAGAGCCTTCCTCTTGAGCAGGCTGGTCATATGGTGGGCAGCGGGGGGAGTGCTGGTCACACCTCTGTGTCTGTGATGACCACAGTGGAATCGGCCGGCCTGGCTTTCTGGGGGTAGAAGAGAGAGTTCAATAAAACGTTGGTCTCCAGCCAGTCTCCTGTCCTGTCGGGGCTTGGTGGTGTCATCCTGGGCCCTTCGTCCCTTGGAGGCAGAGCTTGGTGGCAGGAGGAGAGGGCCCTGTCCTTGCCTCCCAGCCTCCTCCCTGCACCTGAGGAACACAAGTGCTATCCTGGGCACTCAGGGTCTGTCCCCCTCCCTGGTGGTACCCGAGAGGCGCTGCTGGGATTCTTTCCTTTGGGCTCTCTGTGCCTCCCCTGGGGGAAGCCGATCCATCTCCCTGCCCATCTCCACTTCCTTCCGGGGTTTGCAACCTCAGCTCTGCTCACCAGGAGGGGTCTATGGGCAAGGGAGGCCTGGACCAGGGTTGGGGGGCAGGCTTCCCACCATTTGGACTAGATTCCTGCCACCGTCCCTGGACCAGCGCTATTTCTAGGTCCTACCAGGACCCTCCCAGAACTCGGCTGAGTCCACCTTTCCACTCTCAGCAACAGGCCCAGGCTGGACGGAGACTGGCCGTGGTCCTCGAGGGCCCCACTCTCCACCAGTACCCCCAGGCGCCGCTCCTCCCCTCCAGGCCCTTTCTGTCCCCTCCTGCCCTGGGTGAGAGCACCTCCCTGCCCACCGCAGTGAGCCCACCCAGCAGACGCCACTGATGGCACTCCCAGTCCCCACCACCACCACCCACTGCCCTGGCTCTTAAGACCCAAGGGGCCTGCCTCCCAAGGGGCCTCCTTGCCCTTCACCCCCCAGCTTCTCAAGGACCCGCTCCTTGCAGCTTTGGGGTGACATCACCCCCTTATCTTTGCTGCCTACCTTATTGCCCTCTTGGGGCCACCTCTGCAGAGCCTCAGAACCTCCCAGGGTGAGCCCCAGTCCCCACATCCCTACCCCTTTGCCCCAGCATCCTGCTCCACAGTGGAGGTGCTGTTCCAACCTGGACTTGCCTGTCCCCGCCAGGATTCCACACTTGACAGTGAGCCCAGGGCTCACCCAGTGTGACTGTGGACACTCGGGCCAGGGAGCCCGCTGCTGTCAGCATGGCCAGGCACGTCACGAGTCCAGACCCAGACCCAGTTCTCCCCAGCCTCCCTAACCACCGGGCCCAGGCTGCCTGTCCCCTAAACTTTAGGGTTGAGCTGCCACCAACCCTAGACTTGGCCAGGAGTACCTGTGGCTTTTCTCTGAGGAGCCAAGGACACTTCAGAGAAGACTAGAAGCAGCTGGTGCTGGCAGCTGTAGCCCTAGCTGCTTCTCTGTACAGGAATGGGGGATACTTGCCTTGGCCCAGTTATTTTGCTTTCTTTTTTGAGGTTTTTGAGGTTTTTTTTTTTTTTTTTTTTTTTTTTTTAGTTGTAGATGGACACGTCTTTATTTTATTGGTTTGTATGTGGTGCTGAGGATCGAACCCAGGGCCTCACGCATGCGAGGCAAGCGCTCTACCGCTGAGCTACAATCCAGCCCCTATTTTGCTTTTTTTTTTTTTTTGGTATGGGGATTGAACCCAGGGGCACTTGACCACTGAGCCACATCCCCAGCCCTATTTTGTGTTTTATGTAGAGACAGGGTCTCACTGAGTTGCTTAGCGCCTCGCCATTGCTGAGGCTGGCTTTGAACTCGCGATCCTCCTGTCTCAGCCTCCCTGAGTGCTGGGATGACAGGCGTGTGCAGGCCACCTCTTTATGGCCATGACTTCTCCAGGGTGGTGGGGCCCTGGGGACAGCAGATGTTAGATCTTCCATGAAGGAGGGAGATGGGATGGGAAGGGGCCTTTCTGGCCTGGGCATTGCACAGGAGGCAGATGGCACCTTGGGCCAGGGTCTCACCCACGGCATCTCCCATTGACTGGAGGCTGGATGAGCCTCTGGCGCTCACACTTGGCTGCAGCCTCTTGCCGTCTCCTCAGCGATACAGCTGTGACCCTGGGCTGGCATCTCGGTGCTTGTGCCAGGCAGCACACCCTACCAGAGGGCTAAAGGCTGCGCCCAGGAGGCTGGCCCAGGAGGCGTGCGCCCTCCACAGGCAGCTGCAGGCTGCCCATCTGGCCTCAGGCCGCTTCCCCCACCCCCGCTGCAGCAGGGCCCAGCGCTGTCTTCACCCTCCCTGAGCCTTGGGACGCTGCAAGAATCAGGACTGGCACATTCCATCCACACCTGGCCCCCACCTCACAGACCCCAGCCCTGTGTGGAGGCAGGTCCTGGTGACTGATGGCTCAGGAAAACCACTGGTCACCTCATGCCTCGTGATTCCTAAAGCCCTCCACACTGCAGAGCCTGCAGCAGGCCCTGGGCCAGGTAAGATAGAGGCACAGATCTGGGGATGGCCACTGGGCCTGCTGGGATGCAGACCATCTGGGGACAGTGGAGTGACTTCAAAGGGCAATGGGCCCAGGAGGGATGAGGGACCCATGTGACCACACCAGGTCAAGGTGACCCTGGTCTCCCCCTATGTGGTGTGTGCCTGAGATGGCCCTTGGTCTAGGCCTGTGGACAGAGCAGGGTTTCAAAGGCTTTTGAACAAGGCCCCTGGCTGGGTCAGGATTCCTGGGGATGAGGAGGCAAGAATGAGCCACTTAGGAAGTGCCCAGGCAAGGCCGTTCCTGCTGGGCATAGGGTGGCCCGGATCCAGGCAGAGCTGGAAGAGCAGGTAGGTCCTCCATAGACATAGCACCCGAGGGTGCCTCGGGAGGAGCCAATTCCTTAGCAGGTGGAGACGCTGACAGCTTTCCAGAATCATCCTAGGGCAGCGCCATATGCCCTGTGCCGCTCTCTTCCCCGTCTCTGTGGCTTAGGTATGGAGGCTCCTCACACCACCCAAGACTCTGAAGAAAAGGGGGGTCCCAGGGAGCAGGAAGGCCTGTGCCTGTGCCTCACAGAAGCACCTGCTGCCCACACTGTCCATGACCCCTTATTTGGGATTTGTCCCTGGAGCTGAGCGAACCCTAAGACCCCCCTACCCCCACCTGTAGAGCTGTCAGTGTACCCAGGACTGTGACGCCTTGTCTCCCACAGCTGCGGACTCCAGCCCTGCAAAGGGGTCTCAAACGAGTCACACACCTGTGATCCCAGCACTTAGGGAGGCTGAGACAGGAGAATCACGAGTTCAAAGCCAGCCTCAGCAGTGGCGAGGCGCTAAGCAACTCAGTGAGACCCTGTCTCTACATAAAACACAAAATAGGGCTGGGGATGTGGCTCAGGGTCGAGTGCCCCTGAGTTCAATCCCCAATACCAAAAACAAACAAACAAACAAAAAACAGTTGGTAAGTGTTGGAAAATAACAAGTTCTGGGGCTGGGGTTATAGCTCAGTGGTGGAATGGCTTGCCTACCATGTGTAAGGCACTGGGTTCTATTCTCAGCACTGAATGTAATTAAAGTCCTATCAACAACTAAAAAAAAAACAGTAACAAGTTCTTTGTGTGACAAAGATTTAATAGTTCTTTCCAGCTGGGTATGTGAACCATGCCCTCAGTCCCAGCTGCCCAGAGAAATGAGGCAGGAGGATCTCACCTGAGCCCAGGAGTTCAAGACCAGCTCTGACAATAGTCAGACCCATACATCTCTCCTCTCTTTCCCTCTCTCTTTTGTTTTATGGGGGTGCTGGGGATTAAAACTAGAGCCTCAGGCTTGCTAGTCATATCCTTTACCACTGAGCTACATAACCAGTCCTATTTTTTTTTTTTTTGAGACATGTTCTCATTAAGTTGCTAAAGGTCTTGCAGAGTTGGTGAAGCGGATCTTCAACTTGCAATTCTCTCGCCTCAGTGCCTGGACTCTCTGGAAATACAGGCAGTACCACTGCACTCAGCCAGAAAAGGGAGGAAATAAAAAGATCTTTCCAGAGGACTTCATTGTCTGGAAGATACTCAGGAGGCTGTGGTGAAAACAATTGTTTGGTAGCTGGGCACGGTGGCGCACGCCTGTAATCTTTGGAGGGAGATTACAATCTTTGGGAGGCTGAGGCAGAAGAATCGTGAGTTCAAAGCCAGCCTCAGCAACAGCAAGGCACTAAGAAATTCAGTGAGACCCTGTCTCTACATAAAACACAAAACACGGCTGGGGATGTGGCTCAGGGTCGAGTGCCCCTGAGTTCAATCCCCAGTACCAAAAAAAGAAAGAAAGAAAACAGTTCTGTGGTGGACTCTGCTGTGTCCTCAGCCAGGGCTGCAGAGAAACCTGGGGGGTATTTGGGGGCCACAATGCCTGGAAGCACTGCTTGGGCATGGAGTGGCCTGGAGTCAGGACAGATGCCCAGGACAGGGGAAGACTGTACCATACGAGCATGGTTTTTGCCCAGAGGCCAGCAGGGCCCTATGGAGAAACACTATAAAATTCAGAACAAGAAGCCCCCATGCAGGTGTGACATGCGCCTATGTAACAGTAATGTTTTAAGACAAACCCTGAGATTCCACTCCCACTGAGATGTCCCCCTGTCGCTGAAGGAAGGAAACACCAGCTGCAGAGCTCAGCGTGGCTGGGATTTAATGTCCGCTTGAGGAGCTGAACCTGAGTCTGCCTCTGCTCCTGCTGACCACAGGCAGGCAGAGACCGCAGTGGCCACTGTCCCCTGGATGGCACAGGGGTGCTCTCCATGAAGAGGCTGGGGCTCACCTGGGCGTCAGGGCCGCCAGCTGTCCTCCCTGCCTGGGCACAGCCACACTGCTCACGCTTGCTCAGGGACCTCTGCCAGGGCAGAAGCCACTTGCTGTCTGGCACACAGCAGGCACTTAATATGTCCTTCCTGGTTACAGGATACAGCCGACTGAGGGCGGACAGGGTAGCTGCCAAGGCCACTTAGGTCCTAAGCCTTATATTCAAGACAAAGGAGCCAGGATTCTGGCCCTGCGTGGCCAGCAGGCTGCAGGGCAATGCAGGGCCCCTCTGGCACTGGCCCAGCTGGATGCCATGCCAGGGTGAACTCAGCAGCCACAGGGCAGGGCGCAAGTTCCGTGCTGCGAGCCCTCCTGGCTGCAGGTGTGGCAGGTGCCCAGCTCCACAGGGGCCCAGCGCCTGGGCGCCCTTGGTCTTTGCAAGGGGGAGGTGCTCCCTCTCTGTGCTCCTCATGTGTCACTGGGCACGGCCCGCCATCCCTCTCCACCCCAGGGGAGCCGGTGGTGGGAGGGCAGGCTGAGCCCACTGGCTCTTCCCAGAGCCTCGCGCCCCTCGGCAGTCACCGTGGACTCTCGCTGGGATCCAAGTCTGTGTCCGGGTCCTCGCTGGCCCGCAGCACATCCACGTGGCTGTAGCCCTTCCAGGCCTGCAGGTTACAGCTCCTCAGGACGCTCCCCAGCTGCTGGCCAGGGCCCACTTCGAAGGTCCTGGGGAACTCGGTGCCCTTCTTCCTCTCGTATATGGCGTGCATGGTCTGCTCCCACTTCACGGGGGACACCACCTGCTGCCCCAGCAGCTGCTGGATGTGCTTGGGGTGCAGGTATCTGCTCCCACTGACGTTGGAGTAGACGGACACCAGAGGCTTCCTGACAGCCACTGTCTTTAAAACCCGTGCCAGGGGCTCCACAGCGGGCTCCATGAGGCGTGTGTGGAAGCCCCCGCTCACCGGCAGCATCTTGGTGCGTCTGAAGTGATACCTGGAGGAATTCTTCTGGAGAAACTGCAGAGCCTGAGGGAGGAAAAGAAGCTCAGGCCAGGCAGGTCTTGGGGAGGACCCTGGGGCAGAGGCAAGGTCCCTGCTGGGACCACCTTCCCATCTTGGGCACAGCAGTGCGTTTCTCCCACATGGTCACAGGCCTGTTCCTGGGAGCCCTTGCGTGACAACCTCAGTTCACATCTCCAGCTCCAGGTGAACTGGCTCCTGGTTGTGTCTGCCATGCAGAGTGCTTACTTCCACGGTCCACAAGCAAGGGGTCATCCTTGGCACTATGTTTTAGCCTGAGGGGCCTCCACCTGAAAACCTGGGCGGTGTAGGACAGGCATTATCAACCAGGGTGATTCTGCCTCAGGCAGAGTCTGGGGACACTTTCTGCTTGTCACAGCTCGGGGAGAGTCCACTGATATGTGACAAGTAACGGCCAGGGATGCCACTAGAAAGACCATCCTACAATGTATGGGACAGGGCCCCCCAAACAAGGAATTGCCTGGTTCCAATTCCGGTTAGTAAGGCATAATATCATAATCTGCCTCTCAGAGCACCGTGACCATAATGTCTAGTCTGCCTGGATTGTTGTGGAAGGTGGTGATTATTATTGATTATTTAAAAGAAATCATATTGAGAACATTCAGCATACGGGAGGCCCAGGAGTGGATTCCTAGTACCCCCCAAATAGAATTTCACTCTTCTCACTCTTATTCCTGCCAAATTTTATACTCAATTATTATTAAATGTTTTATTTTATATAAAAAAAATTTTAAACGTTCACACCTGCCAGCGGAGGAGGCAGTTTGTGCCCCCGAGGCCTGACTGCTGCTGCCCCAGGCGCAGCCCTCGGCCCTCCCGCCTGCCATCACCTTTTACTTGACACCACCTGATGGAACCCACGCACACCTGGCATCCAGGTTGCTGAGCCCCCGCCTTCTGCTGGTGTAAGGCCCTGGATGTCCCTCCATGGCTCAGCCTTCAGGGCTCTCACCCCAATTCCCGGAGCAAATGAGGCCTGGTACAGACCAAGGGAAGAGGACGTGGGCGACGCCCAGGGCCTGGCTCTGCTGCCTCAGGTAGGTGTTCAATAGGCATCGCCCAGCAAGAGACGAACTGCAATGCCTGGTGTCTGGAGTTGGCTGCTTGGAGCTCTGTTTGCCAAGAGGAGGAAAATGCCAATGTGGGTGTGGTCAGGGCCTTATCCTAGGGTCATCTGACCCTGATCCCAGCCCCTTCCCAGCTTTTGCTGTCAATGGAATCTGAGATGCATGGCCAGCAGGAGGGACCGAGGGCCTGCATCCCCCCCTCCCTGGGCAGGTGGCCCCACCGCTCCTGGATCCCTAAGGATAGTACTGCCCTTATGGGGTCCAGTGTCTGCCCCCCATAGCACATGCCCTCAGGGAACCTCCCGTCCTGGTGGGCGACCTCTGTGTCTCTGTTCCTCTCAGCCTCCAGTCCCAGACCCCAAAGAAGAGCCCAGGTGTCTGTGCTGGTTGCTGGCACCTCTTATCTCATTTGCCATCATCACTCTCCATGGCGAGTTCCCTGAGGGCAGGGGCCTGAGGCCCTCTATGTGTCCCCAGGAGTCCAACACAGGAGGCAGGGCCGCCAGCTTCCAACCCCCAGGTGTCCCCAGGCCTCCTCTGGGGTTCTCAGCACCCCCTGGACTCAGCAGGTGCTCCGCTCAGTCCTTGACAGGGACGAGGCAGCACTGTGAAGCCAGCTTGGCAGGCGGCTCCCTTCCTCCAGAGGCCAAGGGCCAGCCTGGTTCTGTCTGGCACGCCCTGGCTTGGACTTTCTGACTCCCCCAGCTCTGCTGGCACGACTCCACCTATAGCAGTGTCCTCAAGGGAAGCATCAGGGCCAAAGAATGTGCGCAGCTTTAGTCTTTTTTTTGGTACTGGGAATTGAACTCAGGGATACTTGACCACTGAGCCATATCCCCAGCCCTATTTTGTGTTTTATGTAGAGACAGGGTCTCACTGAGTTGCTTAGCACCTAGCAATTGCTGAGGCTGGCTTTGAATTTGCGATTCTTCTGTCTCAACCTCCCTCAGTGGTGGGATTATAGGCATGCACCCAGCCCAGACACACCTTTTTTGTTGCAGTACTGAAGATGGAACCCAGAACCTCATGCATGCAGGCAAGTGCTCTACCCCTGAGCTCACAGTGGAAGCCCCAGTCCTTCCCAGTATGTATGTGTGGCTTGCTTAGTATTATCAGGCACTCTTCTAGACTCTAGAATACAATAGCAAAAAAAGAAAAGAAGTTAAAAAGCA
>PVHX01018496.1:0-36788 GCA_004024805.1 Geosciurus inauris | reverse complement strand
TTCAAGAAAATAGAAATACCTGCCAGGAAGCCCTCAAATTAAGCTTCACCTTTTGAAATTTTCAGTCCATTTCAAGGTCACCCTTCTTTCAACATGGCCTTCATTGGTCTCATTCTCTCATTATAAATGATATCAAGGTCATGAGCCTAAATAAAATACCCCCAGGGCAGTCATCTAATGGAGCCAGAAGGCAACAAAAATATTATCCACTCCCATAATAAATGGCATTTTATGATTTTTATGTACTTAGTGAATTGCCTCATTCTTCTTTATGGTTGATTTTCTAATTATATAGTGCTACATTTTATAAAATGTTGGTAAATACTATTTTCTACACAAGTACATAGGATAGTTTGTATGTTATTTTTTCCCTTCTTCCTTTAGCCTGTTAATAATTATTTTATATAGCATCATGCTCTTATTTAATGTATATAATGTCTATATTTTGAAATATTTCTGATAACTCTGTGTGTTATATTTCTGCTTCATTGGTAAATTTAGTTAACTCTATTCCATTTTTATTCTCTCTTAAAATTGTATTGTCATCTTTGATCTTATATTGTATCCTGTCATTCTTTTTCTGATTTGTTATTTACTTTTTAAAAATCTTTTATTGCCATTTTAGTATGGCACTGGAGATGGAAGTGGGCATAAAAGTGTATTTAATTATCCATGTTTTATATAGGTAAATTTAAAGAATTAAGATAATAACAATTCTTGCAGGAGTTGCTGAGATATTTACAAGAAGGATTCCTATTGCATTGGTCTTTGAAAAGAAAAAAAAAAGAACAAACATTTTAAATACCTCCTGGGCATTAAAGAGTGAGAGTAGAATTTGGGCTATGTAAGCATTCTTCATAAAGGATTCTGATTTATTCCTCAAGTTCGGTGGATAACTCTGGCATAAGTTCAACATTCATATAAACTGGAAAAAGCAGGGCTCAGAGACCAGATGCCCTGTGACATTCCCAGAGAACCATCAAATGGGAGAGTGAGGTCTTACCCTTTTGGTAGGCATGGGACACGGGCTGGTCTGTGCCCATCTCCAGTGGCACAGTGAAGAAGGGTTCAAAGTACAAATTAGGGAAGAACCTGAGACCTGGATGCAGGAACCACTTGAAGCCATACAAAGCATCAGCAATATTCTTTCCAAAGCTAAGGGTACCAAGTGACTACCTCTAACTTGACAGTTAAGCTTGCTTTTTTGTTCACTGGAAGAGTAGAGTGAAACAGTTACATTGTTTTGAGAGCAATGAAAATGTTTTAATATGAGTATTTCTGGCTTTATAAAATCCTTATGTCAGTTCAGATTTGTCTACTTTATTCATTCTGGCCTTTCTTAGCTCCTGCATCTGGATACCTGTCATAAAGACTAAGGAGAAGGGTAAAAGATGAGGCAGTAGTCACTCCAATGCATTAGAGGTTCCAGAAAGTAAATGTGCTATATACTTCACAGGCTAAATTATGAATGGCTTTTAAAAATTATTACTGGTGTTGTAGTAAGAATA
The DNA here is from genome assembly GCA_004024805.1 of Geosciurus inauris. Classification (NCBI taxonomy): domain Eukaryota; kingdom Metazoa; phylum Chordata; class Mammalia; order Rodentia; family Sciuridae; genus Geosciurus; species Geosciurus inauris. The sequence goes on along the minus strand of PVHX01018496.1, from coordinate 35,280 downwards.
GTTAACATGAGATCTACCTTAACACATGACTTTGTATAGGACATAGACATAATTTTAATGAAGATAAAAGTGTGCCCTTGAAGTAGAAAAAAGTAGAAATGAATAATAAAAAGGTAGGAAACCAGATTTTGTCTATACAATGAAAAAGAATAGTCATGGATGCCAAATGATTCCATCAATTCCAAACACTGATTTTTAGTTTTATTTGAGTAGATTTTAATGTTGTTCAAATACAAAGTCATATCTTAAAGGTGTACATAGTTTTTTTATCTCCTAATTGTTACTTATAGAGATGTATTCATAATTTTAAACAGTCTACATTTTGAACCCAGATCTCCCCTAAGTTGCAAATCCATGCATCCAGGGCCTTTCTGACTTTGCCCATAAGCAGTCAACTTATTACGTTTGAATCTAGTTCATTATTTCCTTCCTAACTCCTCCTGAGATTCTCATTTGTCTCCATGAATGGCACCTATTTTCCCAAGCCAGAAATGAGTTTATCAACATTGACCTTACTTCTACTTCATTTCAAATGATTACACACTGTATTCTGGAAGTTCTGCTTCCTGGATTATTCTTCAGACATATGCACCATTTCCAATCTTGTACCCAGTAGTTTACCTAATCCAAGAGATTAGAATCGTGATCCAAATCAAAGGTATTTCCTCCTAATTGGTTTTCTTGATTCATTTTCCACTCTGTAATTCCCATGATCTTTCTGCAATATTAGTCCAACTATTTTACAACCTTTCTTTAAAATCCTTCAGGGTTCCACCTAACCTTAAGAACAAAGTTTACACTCCTTAATAAGATTTTTTAGCTACCTGTATCTGCAGTGCCATTCTCTCTCCTCTACCCTATTCTCAGATCCTAGGGTTATGTTCTGAACAGGTCCTGCCCTTTTACAACAGAGTTTCCCTGCTCCCTGAAATCCTCACACAGTCTCCCCCTCAACAGTTCCCTTTCCCAGACTAAATCCTTTCTGGCTGCCCTATATTCTCAGTGCCCCCTCTGCCACACCCTCCTATTACACTGGCCACTCGTTATTGTAAGTCTTCACTAATTTATCGCCATGGCCACTAGATTACACAATCTCCGAGGGAATCTAGTTTATTTATCATGATAATCTCTAGCGTTTCATGTGATACCTTACTCACAAAAGACATTCAATAACTATCTTTAGATTAATTTTAAATTACAGATGAACAGATTTAGTTATTTAATATTGAACTATTCTTCTTTGAAGATAATCCCAGGAAGATAGCTAAGTCCAAAATAATTCAATATTTAGAAGCAGTTTTGAGAATACTTTTTAAAAATTCTATTAATGTCATGTAATATAGTGATTATAAAATGAAGAATGTCACATACCTATTTTTCTTTGATTATTAAAAAGACTTTTGCAAATTTTATCAAGTGAATGACTCTGAAATGGGAAGAAAAAGAATGTGTCAGATGTCAAAAAGATTCTAGGAATATTGGAGTAAAGGTTCTAGAAAAAACCTTATAAAGATATATTCAAGCAAAACCAAAATAGCCTGATATTTTAAGTCTTCTTTTCAGACACCCATGCAATAACTGTTACCCAAGGTCAACTGCATTCATGATTAAAGGTGAGAGCATGAGACAGTTGGTGCATCTCAAGCATCATCCAATATTTAAACCACTTAATGATGTGTGAATGATCTCTGTCTTTCTCATTATTTCTCTGTGTTTTGTTTCACTGCCTTGGTCCTTTCATTGAAATTTTATGTGTTAGGAAAATGGGTGGGAATATTTTAGCTTTCTGAACGTGGAGTTACATTGTTAGCCATATTGTGCCCACGACTGTATTTCAAGTTAGTTAGAACACAGTAGCCTTGGAAAATCAAATCTAAACTTATTCATGAGTCCTCTGAGAGACTCACCTAGCTTACTATTTTTGTGTAAAGTGTTGTTATAAAAATCTATCAGGTAGCAAATAACCTAAATATACATTATTATATTAAAAATAGCTAAATACAGGTTTCTTAAATTGGAGTATACCCAGGAGTTGCTCAGGGCTACCAAATAAATTTGTGGAATCTTGCATAACTACTTTAAAAGAGATTTCTTCTACCATTTTCAGATTTATCTTTCTGGCTCTCTGCCCCTATACCAATAACTCAAAGTCTATTCCTACTTAAAGTGTTTTTCCTCTGACTTTGATTGCATCTGAAACAGGCATTTCCCCAATAAGGCAGTTCTCCAAGTTTGCCCTCTCCTCCCCCACACAGGAGATGTACATTCACATGTGTAAAATACTTGTACACACTCAGATTTCCATTTGGACATAGATTTAAAATAGACTCTGTGCCATCCTTTGGAGGCTAGTTTATACTCCACCTCAGCAGAGTCCCTTACTCTGTGATAGACCCCTTTGTGTCTGCTGTGATGCCTTAGTTGAGAACTGCTGCACTCTAGACTTGGGTCACCATCACGATTTCTTGATGATGTATGATTGGCAGTCTTTAAGTGAGATAAGAAGGTTGCTGGTTTGTGATCTTCCTCACCAGGCTGTCCTAATGACTTTCTAAAACAAGCAGGTTAGACATTACCTGGAGGATGAATTTAAAACTTAAAGCAGTTGAGAGTCAAAATTAACACAACCAAAAGCCTTCCTACAGGGTAAACCTTACACATATAGAGATTTCATGTAAGGTACCTAGGATTAATAAATAGAAGACTGGGATTTTAGTCCAGTTTTGCCCATCTCTAACTCTAAAAGTTCCTTTTGCCCTGGTCTCATAGTACTTAGTCCACATTCTTTTATTTTTATTTTTTTGCTAGTACTACGGATTGAACCCTGGGGACACTTAACCACTGAGCAGCATCCCCAGCCCTCCCCTCCCTCTTTTTTTCTTTGAGACAGGGTTTTGCTAAGTTACTTAGGTCCTCACTAAGTGATTGCCGAAGTTAGCTTTGAATTTGCAATCCTCCTGCCTCAGCCTCCAAAGCCACTAGGATTACAGGCATGTGCTACCTTGCCTGACTAATCCACATTCTTGAAAGACTCCTCACCATATTGTATTTTGTCTGTTTTCCCCTCTAGATTGTAAGCACTTAGGGCCAAAGTGAGATACTAGTCTCTTGTATCTACTACTGAGTTGACAGCCAATACCTAAATAAGAAAGGACCACATTTCAGTCCCAGGCTCCATTCCTGCTTTTTAACATCTTAACTCTAGGAAAAGGTGTCTTCCCAGGCTTCTACTCTCTTTCTCTCTCTCTTCAAAATACAGATATTTATTGAGCAATCATTCTGATCTAGGAACTGATGATTTAATAGTATACAAGGCAAGGTTCCTGTCTGTATAAAATTTATTTCCTAATAGGTAAAATTCTTAATTTTGATGCTTATCTATACACATTTCTTTTTATCTTTATCTCTAATCCTCCAACAGAAAGCTGATTAAAAAGACACATTGGTGCTATCGTTCGTCTGTATTAGCAGAGTTCTAGGGACAAACTCTCTGACCCCTCACTGTACTCAAGAATATCTTAGTGTCTCTAGCCTTGTGTTCCCGCATTTGAAAATCTACCAACATATTTAGGACACCTAAGGTATCTTCTGCTTCCCAAGATTCTACCTTCCCTGACCCAACACTAAGCTTTGAATACCTCCTCACAGATCCTTCTGTTTGCATTCGTACTCTCAAATGAATTTTAGCACTATATGGTGAATCAAAATGAAAGCAATTGTTACATTAACTGATTATACTGCTACAATATGTCTGAACAGTTTGCATAGTTTTCTTTTGAGAAAGCACCTTAGAAATCAATTGAATTCTTATATTCTAGGTCAAACTCACACTCAATATTAAGATCTCTGAAACTTGTTTTTAACAGCTTTTGTAGAAAAGTGCAAAACATGAAGCATTTTACTTTTTTAAAAGCAGTAATTAAACTTGTTAGATGAGAGAGTAAACAAAATCTCAGCTTAGATATTTAAAAAGAAAGATAATTTCAGAAAACAGTACAATTTCTTGAACCTAATTTTATACTGAAATCTAATACTACTTTATATTCAGGCATAATTAAATATTTGCCTTTCCACAGGTTATATATAGTTTCACATTAAGATAATTTGTTTTTACTCTGACTCCAAGCAGCATGGTACCAAGCTGGTAGAGAAAAATTATGGAAAATATTGTCCAAAGTCTGTAGTCAAATTAGAGAGCACAGAAGAGCAGAGAGTAGGAATTAAATTATAGAATATGAGGACATTTTCTAAAAAATTAGAAGCTTATGCCTGTGCTGCGTAGTTTATCTGCAATCTATTAGCAGTCAGGAGTTCTGGTGAGTGCCCAGGAGGGGACCTGTGTGAAATGGGATATAAGTAGGTTGCAAGAGGAGTTGCTGATTACATATACACACTTCTGTTGTGCAGTTTAAACCAGGACCAACCAAACATTTGTGAACATGTTAAACATGCATTTTTAAAAGACCCACTCACCTCAAACCTTCAATCTGATATGATCTTTAGGAGTTAAAATTGAGAATTTGTATTTTTAACATGAGCAGTTGCTCTAGGTAACATTTCTGAACTAGTTTTTTTTTTTTTTTTTAGGTGTCAAACTACGGTGTGCCATCAAGTGTAATAAGCAATCTGATTTCAGATATTTAGAATGTAGAAAATGTGTACCTTAAAATCAACCAAACAGAGCAATCCTAAAATTATCAATTTTATCCAGTTCTAATTTATGTATTTTTTATGGTTGGAATGTTTTATTGGGTCTTTTTTTGGTTATACATGACAGTATAATCCATTTTGATATAATTATACAAGCATGGAATATATCTTATTCTAGTTAGGACCCCATTCTTGTAGATGTCCATGATGGTGAATCTCACTGTGATGTTTTCATATATGTACATTGGAAAAATACATCAGATTCATTCGACTGTCTTTCCTTTTCCTATCTCCCCTCTCTTCCCTCCATTCCCCATAGTCTAACCTAATGAAGTTCTATTATTCCTCTCTCCCCTCCCCCGCCCATTGTGGGTTAACGTCCACATATCTGAGAAAACATTCAATCTTTGGTTTTTCTGGGGATTGGCTTATTTCACTTATCATGATAGTCTCAAGATTCATCTTAAAAATTAAGGCTACCTCCCCATCTAATTTGTCATAAAGTCATTCTTCTTTATGGCTGAGGAATACTTCATTGTGTACATACCACATTTTATTTATTCATTCATCTTTTGAAGGGCACTTAGTTTGGTTCCATAGCTTAGCTATTGTGAATTGAGCTGCTATAAACATTAATGTGGCTGTAGAACTGTAGTATGCTGATTTTAAATCCTACCAAGGAGTGGGATAACTGGGTCCAATGGTGATTCCATTCCTAGATTTTTTAGGAATCTCCATGGTTTTAACACATTTTATTCTAAAAATTTAAAGACCAAAATAAGAACAAAAGTTCTTAGACCTAGGACATTTTTAGTCAAATAGAGGTATGGAGGTTTAGGGACTGCATAATAAGAACTTGATTTTTTTTCCTAAATGGCAGTGCATGAAAAAAAAAAAAGGCCTTCTGCTTACTCCAATGCAAGTACTGTTTACTTCCATTTTGTGCTCAGAGACACCAAGCCCCAAGCAATATCTTCTGTACTCTAGCCACTATTAGAAGATAAACAAAAGTTGCTCATCTCCAAAAAGAAAGCTCACGGAGGAGTTGATGCACAATATGATGGCTCACGTCCCTGTCATTTGTCCCTCTCTAAGCTCTCCCTGACTCAGTCTCATCCACCTCTGGTCTACAATTGCCACCAGACTGGCATTCAGATATGAAACTCCAGATTGGTTACTTCTGTGTTTGAAGCTGTCAGTGACTTCGCAGTGCTAACAAAAAAGAAAACTGGACCATTTTTAGCAAGAAACCAAGGGCCTCTAATGCAGATTCGTGCAGTATGTGCAGTCTGTGATCTGGCCATCCTGAGGTCATTTCAGATACCCTACTGTGCCTGATTTCTCAGAGCTCTAAATCAGGGACCTGAATTCCCTCTCTTGACAATCCATGCAAATAGTTATTTGTTCACTGCTTAGACAAGAAAGGTACTATGATTATATTTTCTTTCCTATTTGGGTTTTAATATTTTTTCTATTTTAATTGCTATTTGCCTCTGTCACTAGTTACCTTTTTGTACCTTTATTTTTTTTCTTGAAATGGTCATCATATTATAAATTCAGTAAAATTCCTATTTTTGCACACATTGCCTTTCCATAGCTTTCTCTCCTCTTTCTTGAATCAGGGCTGATGGTTCTCTAATTTTTCCTTTTTATCAGGGGTCAGCACACTATTGCCCATGAGCCATACCCAGCTCCCCATGTGTTTTGTACATAAAGTTTAATTGGCACACAGCTACATTCATTTATTTATGTGTCAGCCATGGCTGCTTTTGTTCTACAACAGAGGAGTAGAATTTGCTTTTTTCTCTTTTATGTTTTATGCTTTTCTGAGAAGAAGTCTCATTCTTCACAACCTGTTTATATTTAGGAATGAAGCAATAGAGAAGTTGACTCTGATCTCCAAACACACATTCATGTCATCATTTTGGGGAAAGAAGTTGGAGAGCCAGCCTTAATTTTTCAAGTCCAAATGTTTCAATGGCAATAAGTTTGCCCATGCTCCATCTCCTGCATTGCCTTCTGAATTCTCATCAGGGATACCTGTTTGTTTCTTTCACTGGCCAGAAACTACATGAATGTTTGGATTCTGCTGTTGCTGCATGTATCATCCTGACCTTTACCTTGTGTCTTCTGAGTCCTTAGTTTCCCTGGGGCTCTGTGGAGTTGGGGGCTCCCCCACCTTCCTCTTGGATGCAGCCCTTTTTCAATATATTGTAGTCTGGCTATATGAGGTCACATGATTATCAATCACTGCATTCATGTCACCTTCCAGAATTTTAATATCTCTTACCCATTTTTGTTCTCTTTATTGCCATGGGTTAAAACATTTTTAAAATCCATTTTAGGTTTTTTTAATGAGGTCTGTTTCAGGAAGAGGGGGAGATAAACCAATATACTCAATATACCTTCATAAAATATGTTGTAGGGGGCTCTCTTAATATCATGTGAGGATCTTTTAAAGCATTTTCTATGTACTGCTTTCATGGCATTTATTTCTTTCCTCCTCTTGTTCAATTTATTTGTATACTCATTTTATTTCCTCTATAGACCATAATCTTTTTGGAGATAAGATGAATCTAGGCACATGTAATACTCTCTAACAATATTTATTGAAGGAACAAAATAATGAATTCAGAAAGTCAGGAAAGAGGAGTCTCTTGAAGAATAGAAAGACCTGCTAATTTGATAGGTATTACAATCTAAGTCCCTTTCATTTTTACCTTTACCCCAGAGATACAAGTTATACCCTAGATCCCACCAATATCCCTACCTTTCAACAACTTTAAGGAAAGAAAAGTAAATTGTATTGCTCCTAAAGGATATCTCAAACATTTTATTTATTTTCTATGGTTAAACTACAGTGGAATCCATCACCATAGCTTCCCCTAGTTTAATAACCAAGAAGCCCACTACAAAACATGTCCTGGAAGAAAGAGATAAAAGGTAAATGGCTTGATGGTTTTCCTGTGGTTTCCAGAGTGATAGCCCACATGACTGGTAAAAAGCATTTGCACTGGTTTGAATTATGAGGAAAACCAGCAATCATAAACAATACAAACTTAGACTTTTAGGCAAAAGCTAAGTATGGAAAACCTCCCTAGTGACCTGTGATCATCAAAGGAGGAAGCTGTGGAATTTGTAAAAATAACCCAAACTTCTGGAGTTTTGCCAGTCACCCCTGATACAACTGGAAAGCAGCTCCAGATCTAAGCTCTCTCCTCGAACTCTCTAGATCAGAGTGCATTAGGAAGGCAGTCTCCTACATTGAAGAAGGCAGTGACATTCCAGAGCATTTGGTTCCTCAGTGGTTTGGGCTTCCATGGCTGAATGTTCAAATTAGTATTCTAAAAACATCGAGTAATTCACATAAGTAATAAATTTACAGACATAACATTCTTCTTGCAAGACTACTCTCTCTTCTGCCTCTCCCTGAGAAAGAAAAATATAATTTCAACTTTGTCTTCTCTCTTCAAATTGTTCATCATTGCTTTAGGGTACACAAGTGAATGTGTTTTATTACTGATCTCAATTTACACTGTTTTCTGAACTGCAGTTTCATAGCAGTTTGTCAATATTATCTTTCCAAAAGGAACCAACCAAACTGCCAGGATGCATTTTTAATGGCCTCCTGGTGGTAATTAAAATGTCATTTATGAAATAATGGCCTGTTTGTTTTTACCTGACTTGAAGTAACTGCTCAGTTTTACTTAGGCTGCATTGCTCTTTCCATATTGAAGACCTGTACTTAAAGTAATCAAAGAATGCTATATTTCTTGAAGTGTAATAAAACTGCAGAGAATCTGATGTGTACCTTTCCTACTATGGCCTCATCTGTGGAACACTTACAGTGCAATTTAGGACACACCTTGTATCATTTGGGTCTCCATTCTCCCCTCTAAATTTTCCACCATAGGAATAAGTCATTGAATTAGATTCAATAAATCTAATTCAAGTATGACCACCAGTAAAATCTTCTCATCTCAGTCATAGTGATTATTAATTGATGTCATGTTGCAGCTTTCTGAAAGGAAATACATAATAGCAGTTAAGTCCTGTTTTAGTTAGCTTTTGCATTGCTGTGAACAAAACCCCTGACATGAATAACTTAATGGAAGAAAAGTTTATTTTGGCTCATGGTTTTAGAGGTTCAGTCTATGGTTGGCTAACTCTTATAGCTCTGAGACTCTAGGTGAAACAGCACATCATGGCAGAAGGGCTTGGTGGAGGAAAGCAACTCAGGATATGGCAATAAGGAAACACAGAGAGCTCAGGAACAGAATTATAAACCTCAATGCCCCCAGTGACCTACTTCCTCTAGCCACACCCTACCTGCCTACAGTTAACCACCCAGGTAATCCATATCAGTGGATTAATCCACTGATCTGGTTATACCTTTCATAATCTAATCATTTCACCTCTGAAAATTCTTTCATTGTCTCACATATAAGCTTTGGGGGACAACTTAAACCATAACAGTGCATACAATGAAGAGCTAGGTTGAGTGGGTTCAAATCCCAAATCTATCACTTATCAACCATTTGCATTCTTGACAAGCTGCCCAACTTCTCTGTGTTCATAATAGTGCTATCTCTTAGGGGGCTTTGGTATATGTCAAATGTTTGGATAATAATCAATACATAAGCATGATAATGATGATAATACATTTACTTAGTGATTTTTTTTAAGGGTCCACTTCAAAACGTTTTGGGGCAGACTAAGTTATGAAGAAACAGTTATGAAGGAAAATAGAAATTTGGGGACAATAATAGCAATTGGTTTTGAAGTAAACCACATGGGAATTCTGCTTTCAGAAATTACTAGTGGGGCCTCATGGGAAGAGACCTGTCCTGGTGGTTAGGAAGCTTGGGAATTTCTACTTGTTGAGCTTCCCAACACTGGGCAAGTCATTTAGCTTCATGAGCCTCACTTTCTTTGTAAAATGAAATTGTTGTACTGCATGAATTCTGAGTTTCTCTTCAGTGCTAAAGTCTTATCTTCTTAACCAGCTATTTCTAAATCAAATCACATTTTAAGTGCCCTGGGGAAAACTTTCCACTTAAAGAAAACACTGTGACAATGGAAAACTGCTTTGTTATGGCAAATTATTTCTGTACATTCTGGCTTGTAAGTGTGACTGCTCAAAAGTCAAGCTTATTCATAACCAGCACACTCACGTCACTGCTCCACCAATGCCTGGAGCAGAAGTAAGATGCTCTCTCAGGTCATGTGGCCCAGTCAAATACAACAGGCATACCACCTTCTCTGGGCTACACATGAATACACCTGGGTAATACAAGTTGTTCAACACTGAATTAGCACCCTTCATCTCAGAGACTTGCCCAGATTCTAACTTCCATTAGCACATGTTTTCTGTCTCTGCCTCCTACAGAGCCATACTTCACCAACACGCACACACCTTGGCTTGTAATAACGGTGCATATTTTATATTACTCAAGGGATTTTGAGTTATTAATTAAATTCATTCCTTAGGGGAAACCCCATACACATACACTACCAATTCATACTTCCTAGGTAAACATTCAGTTACTCTGTGCCAAAGAAAATGAAAAGGGAAGAAATATGATAACTGAGATGAAATGTTCCTCAATAGATAATTGTCACATAACAAAGATGATGATTAAAGGGTAGTGTAGGGAGAAAAGAGAACTAACACAGACAAGCTTCTATTCTGGGAGGCCTCAAATGCTAGATATTTCTTAGCAATGTTGTATCTCATGATTAGATAATAAGCATTGTAGTCCATAGCTCTTTTATTTTTTTTTTAAAGTTCCTCAAAGTTTTCTTGATCAAAGTCACACAAAGTCAGTTAACACTGAAACACTGGAATATGACATTATCAGAGAAGGCTTCTCTATGTTTTCTGGAGGTCTTCAAGATATCTATGCTTGCAATTTAAAAAAAAAATGTGTACCTATAAACAAAAAATGAAAAAATGCATGCTTTTATATACAAATTATTATGCAAATTTATACTTCTGCTGACCATCAAGGTTATTAATTCAGAACCTTTAAAAGAATAAATATCATATTTGCTGGGAAAATTGATTCGAATTTGCTATATCCTCATTATTTGGAGAGTGGAAAAGGTTCTTTTGTGCTACTGCCAAAAATTTGCTGCCTTCCATTGAAACCCAGACAAAATGTAGAGAATGACACATGACACCAGCAACCAAAATGTAATCAGACTGTTGGAGTTGAATCTACTGGTGGAGTCTGCCCACCTGAAAACTCAGTTGGATTTTATAAAGTTGCTAAATTTTGTTTGCAAATGCAATCCAAACATATGTCTGAGATGCTTTAAAAAAAACTATTTGAAACAGATACTATTAACTAGAAATCTATAAACATTTAAAAACCTAGATAGGAAAAAGTGAATCACAGTTTTAAATAAACTGCATTTAGATGACAAAGTTAACTTAAGTATAACCAGCAATTTACAAATAATAAGCAGCTTTCAGTGCTCTGTGATTTTTTTGTAGCTTCTTTCAATCTCCTTAGCCAGAACACCCTTCTGGATGACTATAATCAGAACAAAAGCAAAACAAAAAAAAACCCTAAAAAACAGAATATGACAGTATTGGTAAGGATGTAGAGAAATTGGAACACTTGCACACTTCCGATAGAAATAAAATGGTACAGCTGCTATGGAAAACATTTTGGTGGCTTCTCAAACAATTAAAAATAGAACTACCATATGATCTAGCAATTCTGCTTCTTGATATATATGCAAAAGAATTAGAAGTAGGTATTTAAAGAGATATGTGTATACCTATGTCATAGCAGCATTATTCACAAGAGCCAAAAGGTTGGAAGCAACCAAGTGTCCATGATGCTAATTAAACAAAACGTGTACGCATGCAATGATATGTTGCTCCACCTTACAAAGAAGGTAACTCACACCTGCTACAATATGGGTGAGCCTTGAAGACATTATGTTTGGTGAAAGAAAATGTCACAAAAGGACAAAAAGTCATGAAAAGACAAATGCTGTATCATATACACTTGCCTAGAATAGTCAAGTCCATAGATAAAAAAGATAGAAGGGTGGATACAGAGGCTTATAGGGTAAAGATCATAGAGCTTCAGTTTGTGAAGATGAAATTGTTCTGGACCTGGATGTTGGAGACTGTTGCAAAGGGGAGTGTATTTAATGCCACTGGACTGTATAACTAAAAATGATTAAAATGTCAGTTTATATTATGCATATTTTATCACAATAAAAAGTGGAAGCTGGGCAGGAGAAAAGAGCATAATGGATTGCCTGCATTAGTTCAGTCTGCCTTATTGCCTAAACTAGAATTTACCTTTGTGAAAATCTTGAGCTTTGACTTCTACGTATGTAAAATGTTAATCATGGTGTCAGATTCACAGTTGTTGAAAGGATCAAATAAATTCTTGGATGTGATAAAACAAAGAGAGAGGCTCTTAGCTAGAATTCCCAATGTGAGTCCACAGTCTTTTCTACTTTTCTAGTTATCACAGCTCAGCTAGACAGAGTTCCTCCCATGTCAGTTCTGAGATGATAATTGCATAGAGTTCTTCAGTAGTTCAAAGATGGAGGAAGCTAAAATTGTGGCTATTTTACTACATGCAAGTGTTGAAAGGCTGATCTACGTGTACAGGCTCTTGGCTGTAGAGCAGGTTACAAAATTCCCTTTTTGTTAATTGGTTAACAAGCTGAGAGAGACTAAGTGACCAAGGCTATACAATTTGCTGCATTCAGACATCATTTAATAATAGAACCAATACATATATGAATCCAGGCTATCTCCTTAAAATGGAAAAAGAAGAGAGTAGGGGGAACAGAAAATTATCGTGAATTGAGCAACTCGAATGTACTAATCTCTGACGCACATTTTCCAGACTCACTATTCTCTGGATTCAAATAATGTTAAAGATGATCATCTTCATGACACTGTCTTTTACCCACACCTGATCATGCAAGACTACAAAGAAATCCTGCCCTCTTAGCGCTCTCCTGGGTGTTCTTATTCCCCTTCAAAGTATTTCTGGTGGCATACAGGTAGTGTCGCAACTGTTGGGCACTGAAGTTCTTTCTGGATTTAATCATCATTGTGCTGGAAACTTCAGATATCCAGGTATGATGGTCATTGTCTAAAAGAAAAAATCCTCTCTTCCATATGAATAATATTAAGTAACAGAGTAAGGGTGCCTGTGTCTCTCAGTCTAACAGGATTTTAGTAAAATCACCTTTTCAGGTTGTAGGCATAACCTTCAGTCTCCCTAAGATGCAGATATTAATCTAATGGATTGGCCCACAATAAATTTGAGTGGCAGATACTAAGCAGTATACAAAATCATTCTTCCTCTCTGACTCTGAGATTATTACCAGCCCCAGATAGTTTTTCTCTCAGAAGTTCTTTTCCTGGAAGCTCCTTTATCTTACATGTAAATAGTCACCTATATAGCCTACTTCACCATTTTAGCAGACTTTCCCAAACGTACTTAAATCCTAGCAACAGGCCCAAGCTTAGACCCAGCCTGGATATCCCACTGCTTTTTTGCATTTAAATCTTGCAAAAACCCTGTAAGTTACCTGTTATTATCTCCATTTTATAGATAAGGAAATTGAGTGTCTAAGTAACTTGCTATTAAAAAACTAAGTTATTAACATTAAACATTAAAGCAGCTAGTTAGTGTTAGAACCAAAATTTGAGGGGGGATCTGGCCAACATCCAAAGCCTGGGTATTTCAACATCACGTGGCCTCACCTCCCAGGCTCAGTGCTGTTCTTAGAAAGTGCCAGCTACCTGCTGCAGTCACACAGCTCAGCAGCAATATTTCTCATGCTATGACTGCTCCTCTCCCTAAATTACAACTGCATTAGATCTATACTGCATTCTGTCTCCATCACCCCTATGTCTCTTGAGTTCTTTACTAATGCCATGAAGGGCTTTGGGGACCTTCATGATTTTATGTGAGAAAGTAGCATTTTCCTTTTGGAGAACTGGCTAGAGCACTCTTCCCACATCTATTAGTCTAACACCCCTTTCTTAAGGTCGACTCCTGTGCTAATTAAAAATTTCTTTTTCAAAAGAAACAAACATCCCCTAAGACTGAGCTTATTTCAAGACTTTCAACTATCTAGGACTCTGATGTTTAAGTGCTGTTTATTGTTATTATGTTTGTTTCATTTTTCCGCATCACATATGGGTTATGTCAGCTTCCTATCATAAAACTGTTCTTTGCAACCTCTGCTGTTTGGACACATTGTGTAATTTATTCTCTAAAGGCATTTGGGTTCCATGTAGAAGGTGAAATGGTCTCCATTTGGCTTCCCCTGAATTCTCCATCATAAGGACTCAATTAGCATAGACAGGAGAAGTGGAATTGACGTTTAGGTTATCATCTCTTTCTTTCTTGCCAATATATGATTGCTTCAATACAGTCCAGTATATTACTGATTCTGCTCTAAATGAATCAAGTGACAAGTTTTCATTTGCAGTTTCCCCCAAGGGGTTGGGTCAGTACTTCTAGACATTTTGGTTACTCCTTGCAATATCTAGCTTCGATCTAAATTAGTTCGTCTCTATCCCCTGATGGATGTTTTTAGGGAGATGTGTTTTCAGTTCATTGATAAATTTGGAGGAGAATTTTGTTTGTATCATTGCTAAAAATACTTCTATTCTCATAATAATTTTTGAAGGGTGAAGGAGCCTCATGTTTACCCTTCACAGGCTAAGCCCTATTTCATATGTATTGTCATAAAGGTTTTGTTGTTGCTGTTTTTGTTTTATTATTGGTTTGGGTACCAGGGATTGAACTCAGGAGCACTCAACCACTGAGCCATATCCCCAGTCATATTTTGTATTTCAAGGCAGGGTCTCATTGAGTTGCTTAGTGCCTTGCCTTTGCTGAGGCTGGCTGTTATGGTTTGGATGTGAGGTGTCCCCCAAAAGCTCATGTCTGAGACAGTGCAAGAAGGTTCAGAGGGGAAATGATTGGGTTGTTAAGTGTCTTAATTCTATCAGTGGTTTATTCCCCTGATAGGGATTAACTGAATGGTAACTAAAGTGGTAGAGTATGGCTGGAGGCAGGATTGGGGCTTGGCTTTGGGCATATATTTGTATGTGGTGAGTAGAGACCTCTCTGCTCTCTGATCATGAAGTGAACTGCTTCCCTCTGCCTCCATGTTCTGCCTCACCTTGACCCAGGAATGGAGTCTGCTGTCCATGGATTGAGATCTCTGAAACTGTGAGCCCTCAATAAACCATTCCTCTTCTACAGTTGTTTTGGTCAGATTCTTTAGTCTCAGCAGTGAAAAAGCTAACTAAAACACTGGCTTTAAATTTGCAATCCTCCTGCCTCAGCCTCCCCAGCCGCTGGGATTACAGGCATGCACCACTGCACTGGACATGTCCTAAAGTGTTTAGCAAGTCATCTCAAGGTGGGTTATTAACAAACCCACCTTGTTTCTCTATACTCATATTTTCCTAAAGCAAAAACTAATTTAAGGACATCCTGATGAAAATATTTTATTTTACAAATAAGGAAACTAAGTCTCTGATTTTAAGTGACTTATTCAAGCCCGAGTAGATTAATGGCAGGGCCGTTATTCAGAAACAGTTCTTTCTAAAGTATCAAATGAGTATTCCTTGGTTTTGTTTTTGTTTTTTGGTTTTTTTTTCCTAATTTTCTTCCAAAGCCTAACTTTATCGCTGGCCTCATTTTCCCCAAGAAATCTTTATTATTGTAATTAACATAATGCCAGTTGCCATGACAAACACATCCTGAACACTTAAGTGTTAAATAAATAAGTTTAACCCAATAAAAATTTATACTTTGCTCATGCCACAATCTACTTCATGTTTCCTGGTTGAGTGACACTCTCTCAAGGGCTCGTCAGGTACCAGATTCCTACATCTTGCATCTCTACCATGGTTGACATTTGGCTCCGAATCTAGAGCTATATCCATTTTTTTTTTTAATATTTTTTTAGTTGTTGATGGACACAATGTCTTTATTTTATTGTTTTGTATGTGGTGCTGAGGATCGAACCCAGGGCCTCACGCATGCGAGGCAAGCGCTCTACCGCTGAGCTACAATCCCAGCCCGAGCTATATCCATTTTAATCTCAGGGAAAAGGTTAAAGGATTTCCTAGGGAATTGTTACCAGTCAGGCCTTTACTGTAACACTGATGAAATAGTGTAACTCCTACCCATGTTCCATTTCCAGTATCTTTTGCTTTTCTCCAACACCTAAAGTGCAATAGTCCTCTTCATTTCTATTGCACAGCCATTTTGCTGATCCCATGTTGATGACTTCCCATTCAGTGAGGAAAGCTCTATCCAGTTGTAATATTTGCCTACCACAGATACTTCTGTTCTTCATGTCCCACCTGACTGTGTAGCATGAACCATGGGGTTGGGTTCTTTGTCCCACAAATTTGAAGAATAAAATTCATGGACAAAAGGATGAGAGCAAAGTGATAGGATCTATTAAAGTAATATAGATAAGAAAGCAGAGCTCCCAAAGGGAGAGGGGTCCCAAGAGAGGGTTGCCAATGGGTGTCTGTTGTCTAGGGGATCGTATGAACCTACAGGGTTAAGGGAGCTAGCCCTTGACCCAATCCTAGGTAAGATACTCATTGTCTTGAGCTCATCACCACCCTTTGATACAATTTTTTTGGGGGGTCTGCGCTCCGCTAAATGTCTTGCTATCAGTTAGTATCTCTCCTTACACAGGATCTTTATGAGGCCAGGTTTGTGTCTGTGGTCTCTTACCCCTGTGACACAAAAAAACCTGACTTTGGAGGGGCCTAAGTTTCCTATCTGGCTATCCCAGCTCTTTCTCCTGCCTCAATTGCTCTTAGAATCCTTTCAAACCTTATGCCTGAAACCTGGTTGAGGGCCATGATTACATGTGACATATCTAATACCAAGCCATTTTTAAAAAGTCTGTTTTCTTTGCTGAACTGAGAAAGAAAGCTCTACTTTTGCAACGTGACAGGGTTTAGGACACACTCCCAAAGGATATGGCACGTTGGCATTTGAGCAAACATGAAGGTCACTCTCATTCTCCTCTTGCACTTTCTCCCCTGAAGCAGGTGATAAAATCTAGGAAGGATTTTCTGATCTTCTCCTCAAGTAGGTCATAAGACTTTCATATGAGAGGTGCCTACCATACACCTAGAGGACAGGAATGTCCTTATCTCTAAAGATACAGGGATACAGAATAGAATCTGAAAAAACAGGTATTACCAAGTTTCCTTTTAATTACCATGAGTCATACCTCCTTTATCCAATCACGCATTTGCACAGCTGTCAAATTTGTCATCAAAGAGTGTAAAAATATACAGGTTTCCCTGGTTCTTTGGGTCTTCTTATAAAGGTTCCTATGTCATCTAAAACTTAAATGTATTTATATACCCTTCTCTTTTTAATCTGACTTTTGTTCTAGAATATTTAGCTATGAAACTAGCAAGGGGAGAGAGATGGACATTTCTTTTCTCCTACATACCAAATCATGTAAATATAGGGGAAATCTTCATGGCTGTATGTTTTTAAACTAGTTTGTGATTTTTTTCTTGAAAACAGAGAAAGCACAGACCTTGAATGCATAAACAAGTATACTAGTGGCAGTGATATATGCATGTGTATGGATAAAATGGCCCTGAGAGCATGAGAAGCAGCTTCCTTGCTGATAGAGGAAGACAAGAGGTCCATCTCTGCTTTCTTTGGTAAGAGGAGACAAGGCACCCACGAGTTGCCATTGCCATCAAGGTGCTTGTACACATCCCTCTCACCCCAACCTTGGGCCTGCCGCTCTGCTCCATTCATTCTTTCACTCATTTGAAAGTATAAGTATGGGCCAGGTAAAATATATTGGGTATTGACGATTAATAGGTGAGTGTTTGGTTGCAGTAGTCGAGTATCTTATAATCTAGTTGGAAACAAGCATGTCAGACTAGTAAAGGGAAGGAATAACTTCTTTAGGTTTTTAGTTGGAACAGATGCCTACAATAAAAGACAGATTAACCAGAAAAAACAAAAGCAAGTTTATTTATCCATATATTTCATAGATACAGAGAATAAGTAGTTCTCTAAGAGGTGGCTTTGAATTCCAGTTCATAGGTCATCATCAAGAAAGTACAATAAAATTTTAGAGAAATGGCAAGACAAAGGAAGACTTTATGGCTCTTGGAGGAAGGTTGTAGTGTGGGAAGGCAAATAAATGGTGGATAAAAGCTAGTCAGTGCAGCTTGTTCATGTCAATTACTCTGGTACCATTTCCAGGCCTATACATTTCTAAAGTTGTCATTCGTGTTTAATCTTTGTTCTCCCTGGTAGAAGGGGAGGTAGGTTTTTTTTATCTTTGTGAGTCTGTGTCCTGCTTTTAAGCAAATGGGGTGGTGGCGGCATGTGGGTACAGGTAGCTTTCCGGCATCTGCTGCTTAATTGTCTTCAAGCTCAACAACCCTTCATATTTTAGGAAGGCATATTCTGGTCTCCCATACTATTAATCCATCCATACCTATTAGCATTCATTCATACATTTAATATGTCTTGAATACCTTCTCTGTCAGTCACTGCTGTGACACCAACATAGCTGTGAACTAGTCTTCATCCTAGTCTTCATGGAGCTTGTAGTCTTCCAGGAAGATTGGATGTTATAGTCCTGGACTTGAGGAAGGCCTCACAAAGGGGTTAGCCACAGAAATGAGTTGTGATGTGTGGGCAGAAGGCTGACTCCGAAATCCCTGCTGAGGACATTCCAGGCAGTAGAACCTGCAGTGGAGACAAAAGTTTTAGGGGAAATTCTCCAGGAAACCAAATATGAAAATACCCAATCAAGGAGAAGAGGGTATTGGGTGGAAGAGGTTTCTTTGGAAGATTGGAGGCCTTTGGCTTTGTTGAGGCACCAGTCTACCCTGTGACATAATACCCTCCCTCCAAGTGAGAACCAGGAACAGTGGTTAATAAGCTAATTAGCATTTCAAATGGAGGAATAAAAGGTGTTAACATTCTGCAGCTCCAGACAAGAGTGTGGCAATGCATTCAATTTAGAATCTCCTGGGGAGTTCTCTTTCTTCCTCTCTCTCTCCCTCCTCCTCTGTATCTTCCCCCTTCAATTTCTGTGTATAAATCAGTCTTTTACTCTTGCTTCTTAATTCTTCCTCTGTTTTTTGTCATTTATCCTTTCTTGCTTTTTCACTTCTTTTCCCACTCATGTATCCCCTTTTCTATTTGTCTCTATGCATCCATCTTCCCTTTTCACAGACTAATGCTTAATATATCAATGTTGTTAACATTGATTTTCATTTGCTTTATGTAACATACATGCACTTTATTTTTATGATATGGAAGGTTTTTGTCAGGTTTGGTCAGGGTCCAAGATGCCCAAATAAGGAAGCTGGTCAGCGGAGCTGCAAGCCAGATGTGACGTCACTAGTGGACATGCCTCCTGTCAATCAGCGAGTTTTCCTGACCCATCAGGAAGGACTCTGGCCTTCTCTTCCTGACTGGGTTTTCTTGAAATTCTCTATGCACAGAATCTCCGACGCCATTTCTCCCGACCCGCTCTGATGGACGGGGGATTTGGTCCGAGGGCGCATTCCAATAAAGCCTTGCCGAGTGGCTTAATTCATCTTCTCCTGGTCGCGTGATATCTTCTAAACACTGTTATCAGGTGGCAACTGTAGTACCCAGGGGTGGGGAAGGGAGTGCCAGGCTCTACCACTCCCTGTTCCAGAAATATCTGGAGTAAAATTGGTAGGAAAGAGGTTTTATTCAAAGCTAGCTTTGAAGGAAGATAGAAGAAAATTATTGTTTCGAAAGTTCCATTTTTGAAATCTCTTAAGGTGAGTAGGGCTTTCAAAGGAGAAGAGACAGCAAAGTGAGAAAAAAGTCAGGAAATGTACATATGTAGACTTATTAGCCTGTGCTGCCCCACCAAGGGAATGAGCAATCTCCCACTCTCAGCTTCCTGGGCCCCTGCCAGGTTAGGACTCTCAGCCCTTCAGCTTCCATTCCCAGCATGAAGAACTTGTTCTTAATGGTTTTGTTTTTTGTTCTTTCTTTCTTTCTTTCTTTCTTTCTTTCTTTCTTTCTTTCTTTCTTTCTTTCTTTCTTTCTTTCTTTCTCTTTCTTTTTTTTTGCCACCAGCAGAGAGCAAATTCATTGCATTTCAACACTGTAAAAAACTGAAGTTTTTCTTCCACAGGATCTTTTATTATGTTCTCAGAATCTTCTTTCTTGATGTTTATGAATTTTGTGATTTTTTATTCTTTTCTTAAACACAACCAGAAAAGAGATTATTAGCCTTTAACCATGTTTTATGACCATCCAAAGAAATACACTTCCACCCAAATTTTCCCCACTTGAACTGAAAACCAATAAAATATGCAAAAAGGGGGAATAGAGTTGAATGTCTTTTTCTTGGGCCCATTTTGCATGATCATATCTAATTGTACTAATGAACCCAAAACAGGAACATAGATCTCTGTTCTAAATAACCTTAAACAAAAATTTTTTTATGATAATATCTATTTTCTTTTTAAAATTTAACTTAATTTTTCTAATCAAGGAATTATTACATGATCAGTATAGGTAATTTATAAACTATAATTGAGATAGAGATTTAGGATAAAGAGAGAGATGCTGAATCTTAAATGAAATCCCCACAAGCCTTTGAGACACAGAAAGCACAGTTATAAATCTTGAACAACATGCCCTTGGCTCATACCCTTATAAAATGAGGGGAAAATGCAAGTATAGGGAAAACTGACAGGAAATTGTGCAGCTTCACTGTGGCTCCACTTCCAGCCCCCAGTCCGATTCCTGATAAGCCCTTTTATAAATACTGAACCCCAGCCCAAGTCGGGGCTGCTTCTTGCTCATAGGACAGCTCAGCCCGCATTCTCCCTTGAATGTGTGTCCACCTTCCTAAATAAAATTTCTGTCTATGCCTTTGTCTGGCTCATACTGAAATTCTTTTCCTTCATGGTATGCCAAGAACCCCACTGGTCTTGAGTTCCCCCTCTCTTCTGGGAACTCCTTGGACCCTTCTCTAGAAATCTCTCTGTTTTTTGAAAAGAAGAAAACTGAAGACAATAAAATGCCCATAAAACCAATAATTTTTCTTTTTTCTTAAACTTAATTCAAACTTTATGATATCGTCTATTTCTAATCCATAATGATGACATATTGTGGCCTCACCTGATATCTCATTTGTTGTTCTTTTCATTTTGAATAGAGAAATGACCTTGCACAGTTCCAGGCTTCTCATGTTTTAGAATCATTTTTATCACATTGGTCTTTTTGAATCGTGTTTTTTTTCACAATATTTAGTAAAATCTAAGTTTAGGCTATATATCTCATTTATTTTTCCAATTTAATTGGATAAAATAATTCAAGAAAATCACATAGAAATTTTCTGAATTCTTTAGAATCAAATATGTGGAAAATATAGTGTCAAGCATAGGGGAGAAAAGTAATATCTTTTCCTCATGCAGTACAAGATTCACTGCTGATTCCCCTATGACAAAAGCAAAACCAAACCAAGACAGTTTAAAAGAGAAAAGGCAGAACAAATTCAATTGACATGGAAGCCTTCAGAAATGAAGTCCTATAGAGCCAGGGGAAATTGTGTATTTTTAATCTAAATATAGTGAAAGAAGCAAACAGTTAGAGAGAAATGTGATTGGACTAAAAGAAAGTGATACAATGATAATACACTGAAGGGAACTTTATAGAGCCTGTGTTGAGCCTGTCTTCCCCCACGTATGGGCAAGCCTTTATAGAGCCTGTCTTCCCCCACGTATGGGCAAGACCCCTCTGGAATGAGGGTCTTAGCACCAACTTTCAGGGCAGGTAGATCAGAGTATTTCTAGAACTTTTGGCTTGCTTCAGGGAAAAAGTTCTAACTTCTATAACTCTCCTGGGTAGGGAGGAGTTCTGGTTGCTCTGTCATGCCTTGGAGGGAAAAAAAGGGGTGTGAGACAAAGAAGGTAAGGAGAAGGTCTGAGAGACCTTGCTTCTGAGGCCCCCTCAGTCTCTTTCAGCCTACAGTGCTTAGCATGCTATACTTAGAAGCATCATATTCTGAACCCTGGAGAGAAGTGTCAAAAATACTAAATTCATGATAAAATCCCTTTGAATTATAAGTTTCTCAGGGGAAAGAGAAGATTATATATATCACAACAATCCTCAAAATGAGTAGCCCAGAATGGTAGACACCACTGTGTACCAAAAACCAGTTAACTGGTCTGGAATCTTAGAAAATTCCTAACCTGTCTGTGGCAAAGCAAAGGAAAAAGATGTATTATAGAAAGACTTGTTGCTTTGCTTTGCTTTGCTTTGTTTTGTTTCACAAGCTTCCCCTTTCTGACTTTAAAGGAGTATCTTCATTCTACTGTTATGGTAACTTTTACGTACTTTTAATGCTATAATAGATGTAGACTTATAGAAAACTTATAAAAGTAGTATAGAGTTTCATCTAATTTTCCCTTTTATGATCTTACATATATTCATATGGTACACTCTTTATAACTAATCAACTATATTGATACATTTTCATTAACCAAAGTCCGTACTTAATTCAAATTTCCTTAGTTTTCACCTACTGTCCTTGTTCTGATTCACATTCCCACCTAGAATACCCTATTACATGTCATTATGATGTCTCCCTAAACTGACACAGCTTTTCAGGCTTCTCACTTCTTATAACTGATCATTTTTACAAGTACTGGTGAGGTATTTTGTAGAATCACTCTGAATTCAGGTTTGTGCGATGCTTTTCTCATGGTTAGACTGGAATATTGGTTTGGGGGAGAAACACTGTGGAGGTAAAAGGAAGTTCTCATCACATCACATCAAATGTATGTAAGATCAACATGACCTATCACTGTTGATGCCATGCTTGATCACATGGCTGAGAGGTGTGTGTCAGATCTCTCTACCACCAGGTTATTTCCTCACTGCTGCCTCTTCCTACCCTGTAGTCTTGGAAAGGAAATTACCTTGTGTGGCCCACACTTAAGATGTGGGGATTTGTGCTTCACCTCCTGGAGGGGGTCGTATGTACATAAACTGCATAGAATCTTTTTATGTAGGAGATTTGACTATTCATCCTCATTTTCTTTAATCAATCTTTTTTTCATTTTTATCAGTATGGACTCAAATTCATTTGTT
Organism: Geosciurus inauris; assembly: GCA_004024805.1. Lineage (NCBI taxonomy): Eukaryota > Metazoa > Chordata > Mammalia > Rodentia > Sciuridae > Geosciurus > Geosciurus inauris. The sequence continues at coordinate 12,457 of PVHX01018496.1, read as the reverse complement.
TTATACTTAGGCTATAGTCACTCAGTGAAGTTAAAAATACTGGAAACCACAGGGATAGACAGCAAATGTTTATAGAAAGAGGGTAAGATAATTTCTGGCTTAGAAATCAGGGAGATGACATCATAGAAAAATTGGGATTTAAGCATAATCTTGAACTTTTTCTTAAAGATAACACCTAATACATTTACTAAAATGATTATTTGAACTGATATCCACTCACTATATACGAGCAATTCATTCACCTTCATCACCTTGTCAGTGCCTAACATTGTATTTGAATTTGAATTGAATGCCTTCCTTTAATCAGCCTGTCTCATAACACTTCATTGTAAGTCACATTTATCACTGTCTAGTTGAGGTGAGTAGTGTAATTCCATTTTAGAAAAAAATCAAATTAGACCAGAATGCTTTCTACTTCAGAAAACTGTGGTGGTTTCCAATTGCTCAATGATAGACTCTGGTATTTAGACTCAACTATGTATTAAACAAGTTGAGCATTCCATTAAGTAGTTCTTAATCAGTTATAACTCTCTCCTTACAGTGGCAATTCTCCCTACCCAAAAAACAAGTCTCAAAGTTAATTTGACATAGTGAGCACATGTGTTTAATCTCTCCTTACTCCAAAAACACCACTGAAATGACAATATATGTTGGAAAATATATAAACCCATGTAGAAAAAGAAAATGAGAGAAGAATCAGAAGTCTAGTGTGGCTGACACATTTTTAGAATCAGCTTAAGTGGATAGAGTAGTATATCTGACCAATGGGAGTGAAAAAGATATTAATAAAATGTGAAAGTCTGTTGGAATCCCAGTTATGAACAAGTGAGCCCCCTTTACCCTTTTGCCTCTGGTAGAATCCAGGAGAGTCATGAAAACTGGAAGCACCAGGGCTTGCTAAAAGTGGGGTAAAGCCTAGAGCTCAGAAGAGGGGAATAGCTGTAAGTATGGAAATTGATCAGTTGACAGCAGCCATCCATTCTTACCATTTACAGTTCATCAACTAACCTTTTTCTTCCTTAATATAGACAAACATCAAATGGTTATTCACCAAAGAAATCTCAATTGAGAAACGAGGACCTGGCAACAATAGGCATAGCAATGGGCAGGGCTTTGTACCAACTGAAATTCAAAGATTTAAAAAAAAAAAAGACTATAGCTCAGTCCAGCTCCTAGGACGCCTATAGCCAGATTTAAAACCTCCATGATGGAAACTGGAAGATTCCTCCATGGAGAAAGCAAATTGCTGCAGAGACTTGGCACTGCATTTCCTGCCCCAAATAAAAAGCCAACTCACAATCCAAGCAATGTAGAGTGAAAGCCATCAGTTAACAAGCCTATTCACACAGAACATGCAACCATCAATACTGATCCAATTTGAAGTCTGAGTGCCCAGAAAGGATCCTCAAACATCAGATGAAGCCAAAGCCAGAAAGACAGAACCCATAATTCAAATACAAAAGAAACTCAGAAGAATGGAGAACAAACGAAGGGCCTTGAAAAACTTTAAAAACACTATAATCAATATCACAGAAAAGAAGCATTAGTTTCTAAATAAGAGGGATCCATAGGTAACAAGCATTTTAAAAACAAGCATTTTTTTAAAAGTTATAAGAATAACCATGAGATAAATTTAGGGTCCTCCCCCAAAAAGTAGATAATGAGTAGAAAAGTTGACATAAGAGTTCAAGAAAGAAACAAGAGAAGAATCAGAAAAAGACACAACTGAAGAAAAATTTCAAACTAAAGTTTGGTTACCTTAAGATTCACTAATGATTTAAAAAGTATGAAACACATAGACACCCTGGACAAACGCACATGTACATACATACACCTCACTAAGTTACATCATTACAAAATTTTAAAGACATCAAGGAACGGAAAAGAGTCTAAGTTTCCAGAACTGCAAACATTTGCCATACACAAAAAATCAGAACAAAAGCAATATCACGATTCTCAATAATATTAGAAATGAGAAGAAAATGGGCTAAGGCCTTTAAAATTCTATAAGAATCCATTTTTACCTAGAATTATTTTACCAAACAAAACTATTAATACAGTTTATGGAAAAATGGATTGTTCAGGTACATAAATCATTTGCCTCCCAAACACTATTTTTAGCTAAGTACTGGAAAATTGGATCAACTAAAACAAAAGTTTAAAAAAAAAAAAGGACCCAGAGGATTCATTCAGAAAGCAGAGCTTTAATACAGGAGCAACCTGAAAGCAAGTCCAGAAATGCCCTGATGATGGTAAAGGGAAGTCATGAGGCTTCAGCTGGGTAGCAGGTCAAGAGAGCAAACACTAAATCAGAAGTGGGTAATGGAGGGCCTTAGAAAGACTATCTTCAGGGGGCTGGGGTTATGGTGCAGTGGTAGCGTGCTAGCCTGGCATGCGTGAGGCACTGGGTTCGATCCTCAGCACCACATAAAAATAAAGATATTCTGTCCACCTACAACTAAAAAATAAATGTTTAAAAAAAAAAAAAGAAAGAAAGACTATCTTCAGAGCAAAAAGAGAACTGAAGAATTACCTAATGAGTTTGACTATATGAGCAAGGAATTGATTTTTTTAAAAATTTGGGAAGAATTAGAAATAAGTTATAGAAAATAACAACAACAACAATAAAAAAGGAGATTTAGGGGGAGAGCTCAATGGTAGAGCTAGCTTGTGCAAGGCCCTGGGTTCCATCCTGAGGACCACATATGCACAAAAAAGGGAAACCAACAGTTTTATACAAATGGAAATGCCATTTAATTGGTATGTTACTTTCTTGAGCAATGGACATTGTTTATAGGCTCATAATATATAAACACAGACTACTGATTTGATTTAAAAAATTAAAAGAATGCAGAGGAATTCCATAAGAAAGCTGAAGACTGTTTTCCTGTAAAATGATGTTGACAAGAATATCTAAGGTGGGTAAATCAAGAAAGAGTAAACTGAGAAATGTAAGTAAATATCCAAGTAAATAACCAAAGCAAAACCAAAATCGGAGTGGATAATAGGTTGCATCCAGGGACAAGAATCGGGGGATAGGTAAAGGAACTGCTCTTACATTTGTAAGCCTTGGAGGACAATTTGTCTAAAATATGTGAACATACTACATTCAGAAAAAAAAGTTAAAACAATATTTAAATCTTATATAGGGATAAATTATGCTATATTTTCCCTGAAATAGCTCACTGGAGTTGTCTATTGCCATATAACAAATTATTCCAAAACTCAGTGACTTAAAGCAGCATCGATATTTTTATTCCTCATGATTCTGTGGGTTGGCTGGACTCAGCTTACCATTGTTCTGGTGTGCTGTTGTGTTGACTAGAGGTGATCATGTGATCACATTCAGCAAGAAGATTGGCTTAAGGGTTTAAGTTCTCCATGAAATTTCTCTTTGTATATGGCATATTTCCTCTGTCTGGGCTCTCTAAATAGCACCTTTCTCCATGCAGCAAGATACCTTAGACTTCCTTTGCCATAATGGCTAGGTTCTAAGATGAACACTCTAAGACATGCTCAGGGTGCAGTAACTTAAGCTCTTGCTTACTGCATGTTTACCAATATCTTATTGGCCAAAGCAAGTCACATGACCACACCCATCTGTGAGGGGATATTCTAGACAACAATATAAATACTGAGAGGCATGTTTCATTGAGGGCCACCAGTGCAATAGCATACCACACCTATGAATATGTGCCTCAGTTTAATATGCTTTATCTACTTTACCAAAGATGATACACTTGATGAAATTGTTAAGCCCCTTTGCATCTTTGATGTATTCGACTATTCTTTAATGTTGGCATGATTCACAGGATATGACATACCCTGATTCTCACTTTAATCAGTTAAATATCATCAGACAGTCATAAGCTCTGAGAAGTTTAGCAAGGAAGAATATGAAAGCCATTGGAAATCTTTACTTAACCACTAAATGACCACAAGTGGAAAATCGGAGATTTATTTTCCCAATGATCATTTGTTATCGCCTCTTATTTAGTGTTTGGAGTAGGTATTTTTATTTTCTTTTGATTTGTTGTGTCAAAAACCATTTGTTGTAATACTGCTGTCTTTTCAATCTGCAAAGATTGAAAAAAATCTTAAAGAACAGTTGACTAATAGAGTAACTAATGTATGTTGAATATGCAGTGCCTACCAGGACTTCATCTATAAGAAACTGAATTCTCTGGAAACATCCCAAGCTACAAAATAAAAATTTCCAATGCTTATGAAAAACACATAGTTTGTTATTATAAAAAATCCCAAGCCTCAGTTTTGCTACTAGATATTTGAGGATAGAAACTAACTCATTAAGCAAGGCACAAATTGGAATCTCAATATCAAGAATTACATATTTTCCTTTACTTTTTATTCTTTATTTTCTACCTTCTTTCTTCATTATTATTATCTCCATAATCAAATAAAACACCTTAGGATAATTTAATTTTCCATGAAATCTCTTGAATGCTAGTTGTCATATTGAGCTGTCCTTGTCAGCTGAAATTATCGCTCTCCATCGGACATGACTATTAAAAATGACTGAAAGCACTTTGAAAATATAAGATGTTCTATAAACACTTTTTCCCAGTAGTCTACAACCCATTTAAGTGGTATTTGATCTGGCATAAATTGCTATTTCAAGCATCTTTGAACCATCATAAATTTGGATGCCGTCCTTGCTTTCTGGGTTTCAAATTCCCCAAATGTTCTTTATTGAAATCCAATATTCATTCCAAAGTATATTACATTGAATTCAACTTAACTGAGAACAGGAGCCAGAAAGGCCCCATTCCCTCAGTCACTTTTGTATTAATGATAAGAATTAGATCAGGAGATTGCATTTGATTAGATCATTCTCTCAATTGTGATGCTACTTCTACAGGAAACTTAGAGGAGTCTTCTTTATCTATAATTTACACATTGGAACGTGAAGGTGGTAGTAATTCCAAAACACACCAGGGTAACAAGTTTATTTAAACTAAATCACCATGATAAAGAACATTTTATTTCAAGAAGATAACACTGATTGTAAAACCAGTCTATAAATGAGTATATGATAAAAACTTGAACAATTTTATTTCCTCAAACTAAAATATGTGCAATCTTAAGTAACCTAATTCTGCTTCAGTCTCCAAATACTTTGTTTAAAAAAAGAAAGAAGATCGGTGTTGAATTGTCACAGCCAGACTTACAATGTGCAGAACTAAGAGCCATCACAGACATGGAATTTATAAATTAATTTAGGGCATAGGACATTGGAAAAGGAACTCAGGGGTGGATAATATCAGAACAAAGAAGCAAAGAAATACATAAAACAAACTGGAATGAAGCCCTTTATTGTGTTTTATACATTGTTAGTGCTCAAGTCAGAGCAGTCTTTAAGGATTAAAAATATTTCTGCTAATCACTGAGCAAATAGTCTTGCCCAGAATTTCTCATAGTGTATCTCCACATGGTAGTCTATGAGAAAAGAGTTTTCCTCAACACATCCTGCTCGTGTCGCAGTGCTGCCCACTGCAGTCCCATCCCTGAAGCTGTAGATATTAACAGATATGAGAAGTCTTTCTTAAATACTTCTCTTTCATTTGGTTAATCCTGTTTACTTCCCTATCTTGTTTGGCCACAAAACTTTTCTTTCTTCTGTTTTTCTTTCCTACATTCCACTTATTATCTTCAGGATTAATGTTCCCTGAGCCACATTTGAGGAAATTATAGATCTAAAATCTATGAAAAAATTATTGGTGCCTCCATAATTTTCACAAGGTCTACTGACTTTTGAGGTAGCAGTCAAGATGTTGGTGATTGATAAATGAATGATAATTATTTTTAAATGAATTGAATCATAATAATTACAAAGAAAATGAATTGTTCAAACACTTTGAAAAGTTGGCAATACCTCCTAAAATTGCCCTGTGAACCAACTATTTGATTTTCCCTTTAGAATACACACATCTTTGTTCACCAAAATACACCTACAGGAATGGGAATAGCAACTCTGTTCCAAGTAGACTTGAACTGGCAATAAACCAAAATCTGTCGACAAAATAATTAAAAAATCAACTGTGACATATTCATGCAGTAGAATGCTATGTAACAATGAGAACAACACAAGTGTTACTACCCATGAAAACATGAAAGAATCTCAAAAACAAAATGCTGAGCAAAACAAAGCCAGATTAAAAGCATAAATACTGTATAATTCCATTCAGGTAAGTTAAGATTTTTTTAAAAAGGATAAAAGCAGTCAGTGAGGTAGAAATCAAGGTTCCTGATCAAAGGTCTTCCCCATAAGACCCATAGGAGGACATCCGAGTCTTTAAAAAAGTGAAGGAATGACCTGGCAGAGATTTGGCGGAAAATGGGTTTAGAAAGGAGAAGCAGCAAGAGGAAAGGCCTGAAGAAAGAGCTTGTGCTCAGTGTTGAAGGAATCCCAGCAAAACTGGGTGGCTGAATCAGGAAGACTAAGGAGAATGGGAGCAAGCAGGAGATCTGGAAGACTGGATGGTTTGGGGGAAAGATGGGATATGAGCTGATTGACATTCTATTCCTTTTACTAGGTTTATTTGAGACTAATTTGCAAATAAAAATCACATACATTTCTGGTGTCAAGATTTAAAAGAATCACTTTTGGTTCTGTTTAGAAACTGCATTGAGGTGTGGAAACAGGGTGGAAGCAGGGATATCAGAGAGAAAACAGTTGTTGGGTGACTTGGCTCAGAGGGCTGGGTGGGGAATCCATGAGAATGGTCATAGTCAGGATATATTTCAAATTAGAATGACAGAATTGCTGACAAATTGGTTGTGTAAGAGAGGGAAAGAAAATAAAAGATGACTCCAGTGTTTTGGGCTTGATCAACTCACAGATTAAAGTTATAATTAGAGATGAGGAAAACTGCAGAACATGCAGGTTGGGGAGGTGGGAAGCAGAGAATTGCATGCTTGATAGGAGATGTGGGGTGAAAATAGGTTATTGTTTTTTTAAAAATTTTTAATAATTAGAGCTATCCTAGTATACATATATGTGGTTGAAATGATCCAACAAAGAGAGGAAAACTGGTAATAGAGTAGAAATAGAGGCAACTGCAGGAGTGATATAATTAAGCAGGGGAGAGAGACGAAGAGTCTGGGAGTCAGGAACAACCACAAAACGTTTGCCCTTATGAATGTAGGTACAACCTAATTAAAGGATTGATTTTTCTCTAATTTCTTTACCTTTACACCTATATGTCCTAATGGATATTTGCTGCATAAACTACCAATTAAGCCAGAAATTTCTGTGAGAGAGGGAATAAAACTGACTTACTCATTTGTCCTCCATTGTGAACAACTACACATATTGGTGAGTTATTTGTTGTTATTGAGGCTATGGAGGTATTCAGAAGTCTTAGTTACATATGTTTTTGGGTGTAGCATTCACAAAAATTACCTGGCATAAAGGAATGCACTTAGAATCTGGTTTTTAAGAGCCTATTCCATAGTTTGTTTCTTCTGAAATGGTAAATAAAGAGGAAATAGAAAAAGAGTAAAGCAAATAAAAACTCGAATGTCAAGGTTGTCTATTGTCTAGGAATCTACCTAGGAGTTAATTATTTAGAATGTTAGAATAAAAAGGGCAGTAGTAGGAAAGCTTTATTTTTTTTCAACTGTATTGTCTAATATTTTATATCAATTCCATTTCAAAACTATTGTCAATTACTTATTTGAAAGTAAGTCAAACCTTTAAATCTTGTATTGTAAAAAGGAGAAATTAGCCCAAGACAAGAGTAGGTTGCTTTCTATACTTAAAATAGAAATCTATGACAGAAGTAGAATGAAATCTCAGTCTGTGGCTTAAGCTAAGTTCTATTTTTAAAATATTTGGGCTGATTACATGAATTTTTTAAAGTCTCAGTGCTATAAGTTATAGTTTCATAAATTATTGATTCACAAAAAGGAAAAGTACCATTTTGAAATCAGCTGTGGCATTGAAATTATTTAAAAATAATGATAAGGATTTGAGAGGATTTTATCTGGTGGAACTTTTGGTAAAGTGTTAAGACCTGTACAATGTTCCAGGTATGATATGTTGCATAGATTCTCATATATATAGCAGGCAACTTCAGGCATCTTGGATAGAAAACTTTGCTAGCCCTGTTTACCAATGCAATTTCATCATTAACAAGGTTAGGATCAGGCTTGTTGGCATAGATTCCTTGTTTTCTTTCTCATCATTCCACTGCCATTCTTACCTCCATGTGTTTTCTCAAAATCTCTAAAACATAAGTTCTCAGATGTTTCCAGGAGCTTCTCCAGCCTTCTCTCACTCCACTCCCTACATCACCTCCTATATCCAGGAAAATTGGTGTTTACCCCTTACCATTTCTTGAGTCTGCTCTCAGCTTTCCCAGCTCTGTACTTTGCTCACATGGTTCCATGAACCACAGGCTAGAGATGAAGGAAGAAGTTTCTAGTGATGTCAGCTAGGGAGCCTCCCACATCCCTGACTCTCTAAACTCCCCTGGTCCTTCAGGGCCTAGCCCAAATGTCAGCTCTCGTTCAGCCTCATGACCTGCCTGGCACAGTCAGCTCTGCAGGTGCTCCACGGAGCCCAGCCCAAACATTATCCTCATTTTACAGATGACTAAACCAAGGCCCAGGGAGGTTTAATGGTCTGCCTGCACCACAGAGCTGATAACGTGGCAGCCTGGGATGCCAAAACCATAGCTGTTTTAGGGCACTCAGCTGTTTCCCAAATGTTCTTTGACTGAACTAAGAAGTAAACGAATTTGACATTTTCAATTTTTCTTAATTTAAAATAGGAAAGTACTCAATGGTGCTTCTCTGTCAATAAAAGTCTTGCAGGACTATAACAAAGTAGATTATTAGTGACATGAGCTGAGAAAGAGAGAAAACATGAGAAATTTCTGAAGACCAATAGCAAGGCTGTGTTGTCTGTGATGAGAAAACTGAAAGAAAGCAGATGTTTTTATCTTTTACTGACAAAAGTAAATATTTGGAAATAACTTAGATGAACAGGTATTAATGTTCAGTATGGGCCAAATAGTTTTTGATATCCTATATCTATTAATTTTAAAAATTCAGTCATTAAACCAATTCTGCAAGTTAAGCATTCAATAACTACAAAATGGTTGAAGGAAAGGTCAGGGGGATGGAGTAACTCACCCTAGGTATAATTAGAATTATAGTTAAATGTCTGCAGAACCCATGTGCCCATGTATTTTCACTTATTCATGATTCTATAGACAGAAGGTAATATATTTTGAGATCACATTTTAATCACACATATAAAAGTAGATAGCCGAGGCATTTGTTGACAATAAAAACTATAGCTCCCAAATTCCTTACATTAAAAACCACATTACAGTACAATAAATTTGCTTGCAAAGAACTTCAAAAATTGTCCACTTTTCATTGTTGAACTGAAACTGTCAGCATTAACATCGATAAATAAGAGGATCATTGGGCAGAATTAAGATCCTCTGCATCACCACAAAAATTTCCAAGTATTTAGTCATAATGAAATTTGATCCAAAGCAGAATATTTGTCTTATATTTTAGTGGAGGTGAAATGGGAAGCTTTGACTTTCAGGATTGATTAGCAACCACAGATTAAATTCAATTAATGCCTCTAATATAACAATGCAGGGCAGAGTAAAAGTGGAGCTGGTCCCCAAGCATCTAGTTTTAGCAGGCAAATATGCAGAGTCCTTCCTCAGTGATCCTTATCCAACCCAACCACCTTGCTGTGGTATAGCATATTTGTAATATTGTGATCTTTTAGAGTCGATGTGTCTCCCATATCTGCCAAATTCAAAAATTCACAATCTTCCTCTTATCATACAAATTGATCATGTTCTGCATGATACAAATGTAACTGATTTTTTTTAAAAAACCTACCTGTTCAAATATTGCTTTGCATCACATTTAATTTCAACCCTAAATTCTATGAAATCAATAGAATTTACAAGAGTCTAATGGACTTCTTAGACTTACTTGTACTGTATTTGTGGTAGCACACGGACTTTTCCTTTCAACTCATTATGCTTAATGTTTTAACTGTAATCGTGGGTATCGCATTGCCATTCTATAGTCTCTGTACCTGTGGAGATCACACTTGACATAGGTGTTGGGTATTTTGATTGGAAAGGTGTGATCTGGAAAATATGAATAGGTTGTCCTTGAAAGGGCACTGCTACTTCTGCCAGTAGAATTTATTGAAACACTTAAAACTGCCTCTGAAAAAAGTCACCAGCCTGGGGATTTAAAACAGAGCCATGGATGAGTGGGGTCATATGGCACTGAGTTAATTATTATTTGGGGCCTCAGCTCTGGCTCATTTGCTGCCTCTCTTAACTGGTTCTAGTCTATCATTTTTTCATGCTCCTAGTTTCCCCAAACTCATAATCCTAGAATCAATGTTGCTTTGCCTCATAAACCTAATGGCCAAATGCTTGAGGAGTCTCTGCTAATCATCACACTGACCAGACCCAGGAAGGTGCCTGCTGCCCCATGTGGCCTTAGAGCATTGAACAGATCCCTCATGGTCTCTGGGCAGCAGTCCTTCAAGTAGCCCAAATGAAATTTCCCCTAAGCTAATAATTGTCTTGCAAGTTTCACAATCATCTTTGAATTTTTCCGCTGTCAAATTATAAAAGCTGTTCAGCCACACCCCCTCATCTTCCCAGGGTGTCTCAGCAGGATGATGAGACATTAAAAACATTCCTACGAATTTATAATAAGGCCCATATTTGTAAGCCCTGTTTCTTTCTCACATCCTTATTACCACTACTGCCATGTTGTCAGCAGGTGAACTTTCTGGCAAGAAATTCCAATCACCAGCCATTTGTTACAAAAGAAAAAAAATTTACAGAGAAAAAGAGAAAGAGATGGAGGGCAATGGATGTATTTTCCCCTGCAATTACGTAAAGCTTTACTTTGGAACTGCTTAAATGGAAAACTATAAAGCAAATTATTGGTAGCAGAAGTCTAGAAGAGATACGAATTCCAAAATTTCTTCTGGGGGATGCAGTTAGAAACATTAAGTTCATAGAAGTGCTCTTTGAACAACAATGACAAAAAAAATCTCCAAAAGTGCTGCCTGTCTATCACACACCCCATGATAACCCAGGACAAAATCTTAGGATGGCTCAGAAACTTACTTGTTATCATTAACTTTCAGTGACAGGGAAAGTATTTTAAAGGAACTTATTTCATATTCCATTCTATTTAACTAGATACAGTATGAATTTATCCATTTCACTGAGAAAAAAAAATGTTTAATGCCAAAGTTTGGGTCACTTAAAATCACTCCATCACTTGTTTATAAGTAGCAGATGCCTTTTTGCATTCATTCTACATGTTTGCCTTGCAATGTGTTTCAATCAGGAGTTTATTATTCTTTGCTATTGTTTGGATTCTTAAAGTGCTAACACGACACACAAGTAACACAGAAGATTCTGTTGGCTTTTGTGTGGTTCTGGTTGCTAAGGAAACCATTTCCTTTCCACAAGAGAGTATGGGGGCATCTGTGCCATGTTGAGTCTGCTACTGAAAGAGGCATAACCTCAGGGACAGAGAATAAAAGAGGAAGGAACATAAAGGAACAAAGTAGGAAAATTAATACAAATAAAAATTCTTTTAAATAATGCTCTGATAGTGACTTTTATTTTGTACTAGGAAAAATGCAGAATCTGTATGTGTAATTCTCAATAACATAGAATATCTTTTTGTAGATCAGTAATACTTTCTAATGATCTCGGCCTTCCCTTCTATGAACACCTTAGTGCCATTAACTCTAGTAGAACCTCTGCGAATCTTTTGCAAAAGTCCACATGGCCACTGCCAATTCCCAGAGCGGGAAGCAGGTATGTCCTAAGGCTAGTGACAATGTTATGATACTGAGACAGCAATCCTCTCCTCCTGTGGTCTCTGTCACCATCCTCAAGTCCTACCCTTTCCACATCCTTGTCTGTCTTCGCTTTCTCCTACCTTTATGTCCTTACTCTTCTAAGACTACTTTGATCTTAACTTTAGACGGTGCCCTGTCCTCTCCCAGTGGTTTTTTGGTAATAATTCATACAGTGATCCCTTTCCTCCTGCCTTGACTGAAATCTAACCATCCCCTGAGGTTGCTATAACTGCTGTCATTCCAAGAAGAGGCTGCTCACAGCCCTGTTGCCCGGAGGAAGAAGAAATGGGCTTCTGCCTCTTCAACTACCTCTTCTAAGCTCTTCTGTTCCACTTGGTCTAAAATCTTCTTTCCTAGCCGGGCGCGGTGGCTCAAGCCTGTAATCCCAGCACTTAGGGAGGCTGAGACAGGAGAATCGCGAGTTCAAAGCCAGCCTCAGCAACAGCGAGGCGCTAAGCAACTCAGTGAGACCCTGTCTCTACATAAAAACACAAAATAGGGCTGGGGATGTGGCTCAGTGGTCGAGTGCCCCTGAGTTCAATCTCCAGTACC
>PVHX01018495.1:0-36795 GCA_004024805.1 Geosciurus inauris | reverse complement strand
TTTGGTACCAGGGATTGAACTCAGGGGTACTCGACCACTGAGCCACATCCCCAGCCCTATTTTGTGTTTTATGTAGAGACAGGGTCTCACTGAGTTACTTAGTGCCTCGCCGTTGCTGAGGCTGGCTTTGAACTCGCGATTCTCCTGTCTCAGCCTCCCAAAGTGCAGGGATTACAGACGTGCGCCACCACGTCCGGCTGTAATACTTTTCATTTTTAAAGTGTTTCATATCTGTTTTTCTTATTACTCAGTTTACCAAATTCTTGTGTATATTTTATTTAAGATTAATCTTTTAATATTTTTAGAATTGTGGTAAAATATATATAACATAAAATTCACCATTTTAACTATTTTCAGCATACAATTCAGTAGCATTATGTACATTTATAGTGTTGTGCAGCCATCATAAGTACGGATTTTTGGAAGTTTTTCATTATCCCCAAGAGAAATTATTCCCATTAATTAACTCCTCATTCTTGTCTACACCCTAATCCCTTGGTAACTTCCTTTTTGCTTTCTGTCCCTATGAATTTGCTCTCAGAAGCAGAATCACATATTTGTCCTATCTAGTAACTTTTGTTTATAAGTTTTAATTTTTACCTTGTTTTCTCCTGTTTGTTTTTTGTTATAGAACATATTTTTAATTTTTATTTTAGAAAAAGTTCATATAATATTTTATGAGTTATATGTCTACTGACAATGATTTTTGGTTCTCCTTGTAATGAAAGATTGAGAATAATTTGTTATTTTAAAGTGACTTTTAATGTAGGAAACAAAATAAGACAAGGACTTTTTTTTTTTAAAGTCCTTATTACTTTTATTTTCATTTCCAGGTAAATCTTACTGTTTAATGGCAATATTAGCAGTGGGTAAGACAAGGACTTTTTTCTTATAGTTTGCTTACAGTTTTACTTTGAAAATATAAAAACAACCTGTGTTCAAGAAATCAATTGATATAGTGCCCCACAATTTTTTTATGGTTACATAATTTTTATGCTGAATTGAACAAGTATAACAATAAGAATAATAAATAAGATAGCAATACCTTTCTGGGATAAGTAAATTTATAAATAGGCACTGCATGTGCCCTGTATTAGTAAGCATGCCAGCAGGAAAGAGAGTCAGGTGAAGCAACTTTCATACCGGCTACTTGAGCTGTAGGCAGGGTTAAGAGAAAGAATGGAATGCTGGGACTGGGTAAATTTTTCTATCTCTAATTAGAAGAAAGGAAAGCACAAGTATGCAAAGAGTAAAGTCCATCATAGTTATTAAGACCAGCACTCAGGGCTGGGATTGTAGCTCAGCGGTAGAGCGCTTGCCTCGCATGCATGAGGCCCTGGGTTCGATCCTCAGCACCACATACAAAGCAATAAAATAAAGACATTGTGTCCATCAACAACTAAAAAAATATTAAAAAAAAAAAAAAAAAGACCAACACTCAAATTTTGCTTTGATATTTTTGATACTTAAGGTTCAAGGAAAATGTGGTCCTCAATATCATCTTCCTCATAAAAATGTTTGCCATTCATTGAGTGCAAATATCCTAGCACGGTGCTGAGTACTTGTTAGAAAAATCAACTGGAGTTAGTGAGAGGACAGTGATTGTTCCCGAATGCTGTCTTTCTGTTCCCGAAAAAGCCTAGCCAGTTTAGGGAACAAAGGGAGCAAGTCTGGGCCAGATTGTCCATAAATATACTGGTTTGTTTGTTTCTTTCTAGATATACATGGCAGTAGAGTGTATTTTGACATATTATACACACAGAATTAGTATAACTTGTTCCAGTTAGGATCCCATGATTGTGGTTGTACATGATGTAGAGTTACATTGGTCGTGTATTCATTTATAAGGATAGGAAAGATATGCTTGGTTCATTCTACTGTCTTTTCTACTCCCATCCTCGCTCTCTGCCCTTCATTCCCCTTTGTCTAGTCTAGTAAACTTCCAGGTTGTGGATTAGCATGCACATATCAAAGAGAACATTCTATGTTTGGAGGTTTGGGACTGATTTATTTCACTTAACATGATATTCTACAGTTCCATTCATTTACTGGCAAATGCCATAATTTCATTCTTCTTTATGAGTGCCCCACACTTTTACCAATAAATATTTTATTTTTTTCTTTTTAAATTTCTGTAAATACAGCATTAGAATAATTCATTAATATCTTCAGCACAAAATACAAATTATATTGTAATTCTTGGATTAATGCTATCCAGCTTGTTCAACTCATTTTATAAGTGTTTCCACAGGAAACTTTCTTTTCATAAATGGATTTTGTGGAAGTAGTGATTGTTTTTGTTCGTTTTGTTCTGAGAGGTGATAATTAGTTCAGTAGATGGGATATTTATGTTAAACACTTTAACTGGTGGAAATCAACCTTTTAATTAAATGTCAGCATTCGTGTGTTTTCTCCTTTAACTAGAAAAGTCTCTGCTAGTTTTAAATAAGGGCATATGATTTTCTTGATATCTTGAATTTTTTTAAAATGTATTTTTAATTGTAGAGGGATATAATATCTTTATTTTATTTATTTTTATGTGGTGCTGAGGATCGAACCCAGTGCCTCACATGTGCTAGGCAAGCACTCTACCACTGAGCTACAGTTCCAGCCCTGATATGTTGAGTTTTAAGCAATGAGTTAATTGTCTTTGAATTTATTTTGAGCAGAAATGTAAAATGAAAAAACAAGCAAATAAGCACACCTATCTATGGCATATTTTACTTTAAAAAATTAATTTTTTTAGTTGTAGTTTGAAAGAGCCATGAGTATATGTGGAGTCTAGTTGTGTTTTGTAAATTATTAAGGATTTTATTCTAAAACACAAGCTCTTGTACTATTTTTTAAAACTATTATTTTTTATTACTGTTTTGGCTACATTCTTTACAATTTCAGCAGCATCTTAAAGAGACAGTGTGTCTGTATGTACAATGAAATATTCTTGAAGTATTTTTATTGAAAAAGGAATACCAGAGGGCTAGGGCTGTAGCTCAGTGGTAGAGTGCTTGCCTCACATGCGTGGGTCACTGGGTTCGATCCTCAGCACCACATAAAAATAAATAAATGAATAAAATGGAGATATTGTGTCCATCTACAACTAAAAAAAATATTTTAAAAAAAGGAATACCAGAAATTGTTAGCTTAATCAGACAACATGTAATACTAGAGTATTAGGCATTTCATAAATGCATGAATATACATTATGACAGCTAAACTTTATTAAATAAAAACAGAGAACAACTGGCTTTTTTACAATTTTCTGGCTATATTGCAGTCCCCTCTTATCCTCAGGGGATATTTTCCAAAGCCCTATATATTTATTGTTGTTTCCCTATTTATACCTGTTTAATAAGGTTTAATTTACAAGGTTTAATTTATAAATTAGGCATAGTAAGATATTAAAACAACTAATAAAATAGAACAGATAACGCAATAAACTGAAGTAAAATTGCCAGCATCACTATTCTTGTTCTTTAGTATCATTATTAAGTAAAATAAGTTACTTGAGCACATGTACTGCTGTACTAAGACTGTTCAGCTACTGACTGATAGGTAGTTAGAATACAAAGTAGAAGGGCTGGGGCTGTAGCTCAGTGGTAGAGTGCTTGCCTAGCATGCGTGAGGCACTGGGTTCAATCCTCAGCACCACAAGATGGTTGATTGAGATGTCATCACTACCCTTGGTGCATGTATGAAGACACAATTGGTGTGACTATCTGGTTTGCAACCAGAGAAATGGAAAAACTGAGCTCTATATATGTACTATGACTTGAAATGCAATTAAATAAGCTAATTAAAAAAAATAAATGAATAAAATAAAGATCTACCAGCAACTAAAAAAAAAATTAAAAAAAAAATACAAAGTAGAAACAGTGAACAAAGGGATGATTCACATCCCATGTGGGATGAAACAAGTTGGCATGAGATTTCTGTAGTATTAATTTTATAAGTTATTTCTGGAATTTTTCATGTAATATTTTAAAACTTTGGTTTACTGCCAGTAACTAAAATGGGAGAAAGTGCAATTACAAATAAAAAGGGAAAACTGTACTTATTCTTGCAGATAAACTGTTTTGTTGAAATTCATTTTTGGTTTTTGATAAATTTTGATTCAAGGATCTTCATTATTTGGAGGCAACATCTTTTCAACAGATTTTCTTGTAGGAAATTTAAATATTAGCATATGGAAATATCTGAATGAAATCAGTGGATTGTATCAATAATCAGTATCCTGGTTGCAGGGACTGGGGGTATAGTATTCACAAAGCACTAGATTCACTCCCCAACAATCCCTCCCCCCCAACAAAAATTCTGATTATGATATTTATTCTACTCTCTTTTTGCAAAGTGTTACTATTGGAGGAACCTAGACACAGTATATAAGGAGTCTCTGTAGTGTTTCTCATAACTATGTGAATTAAAATTTTCTTAAAGGAAAAAAAATAAGACTTTCATTTTTTGTGGAGTCAGAGTAACAGGGACCAGATTTTTTCTTCCCCTTTACACAACCATAAAAAACAGATAAAATAGTTGAAACGATAATTTTCAAGGCATTGGACTTCAGGCAGTGAAAGAATATTGACCCTGAAAATTGGAAAATAGAGTTCTTTTATTGTCTTGCCTATGCCTTTGAGAGAATTTTTGATTGTGGCACATGGAAAGGAAACAGCAGTAACATGGCAGACTTTGCAAGTTGAGGAGATGGAGCTAAGCCTCCAGAGGGACTGATAAAACAAAAACTGAAAAAGGTTCATGATTTGACCCAATTAAAATTCCAAAATTTGGTGGTTTTTTTTTTTTTTTTTTTTTTTTTTTTTAATGCTGTATGGGGGATTGAACCTAGGGGCATTTAAGTATATGGCACTCAATATCAGCTTGAGCAAATGAAACCCTTAGGATCTTCCTTGCTAATTAAAGCAGTTAATATGGGCCAATATAAATTAAAAAAGGACTTTGATGGATTCAAACTTGGTATATAAGACCTGTTTAGAGAAGGGATTGTTATCTTCATGGCTTGTCCATTTAATAATCCTATTTTACTTTCTTGTTTTTAAAATTAAAAAAAAAATTTTAGTTGTAGATGGACACAATATCTTTATTTTATTTATTTATATGTGGTACTGAGGATAGAACCCAGTGACTCACACATGCGAGGCAAGCACTCTACCACTGAGCTATAGCCCCAGCTCCTAATTTTACTTTCTTTTTTAAACTTGGAAAGAGTAAATAGTGCCTCACAGTCAATTGCTACCCTTTAATGCTATAGTTCTATTACCCAATTGCCTTCATACCTAATATCATTGAAATTATTGACTCTTTCTACTATGTAACTTATAAACACTCTGCATAGGTTTGGCTAACATATTTTGGACAGTCCCTATTTCAAGAGTCTCTCAGCTGCAGTTTGCTTTCATCTTCAGGAAATATAACACCTTCCTAGCCACCTGTAAGGTCCCTACTCCTTAATAGCCTTGCCATCACATATATCTTTTTTTTTTTTTTTAATTTTTTTAGTTGTAGATGGACATAGTATCTTTATTTTATTTATTTATTTTTATGTGGTGCTGAGGATTGAACCCAGTGCCTCACGCATGTGAGGCAAGTGCTCTACCACTGAGCTACAATCCCAGCCCTCATCACATACATCTTTACAGGCAAGATCTTAAAAGTATCCAGCTTCTTCCAAAAGCACAGGTAAGACTTCACAATGATGTTATCTGCCTCTGAAGAGATTGATTTCTTTGTGTGGTGCTGGAGCTTGAATGCAGGGTCTTATGCATGCTAGGCAAGAGGCCTAATGAACTACATCTCTAGCCCCAAAGAAACTGATTTGACACACTTATTCAAGACATACAAATACTTAAAAAGAATTTCACAAAAAGGGCATGGGTTGTAGGCCTACACATAGTATATGGCCCTGCCATCTTGGTTAAATTCTTGAAAAATTATTTTGTTAGCTGAGGCCAGCTCTATCCCTGACTGTCTAGAAACAAGTATTAACTCCTCTGCAGGTTTCATATAGTATAATAATAACTTGTTTAAACAAATTCACATTCAGTTAAACTGCACATTTTAGTGATCGAGTAACCATCAGGGAGTGAGTTAAAATAAATTGCCTGATTCATTTATTTTTGCAGCACTGAGGATTGAACTCAGATTTTCTCACATGCTAGGCAAGCACTGTGCTACATCTACGTCTCCAGACCTTTGTTTCCCCCATTTTATTTTGAGACTAGGTCTCACTCAGTTGCCCGGACTGGCCTCTAATTTGGACTCCTCCTGCCTCAGCCTCCCAAGTAAATGTTGTTATAGTTGCATATGACCACAGCATGCCTGGCAATTTTTGATGCTTGATTGCTGGTGGCCTTGATACTTCACTTATTTTCCCTTCTGTCCCTCATCTGATGAAGTTGATAAGAAAGCCCAAGCCGGGCGCGGTGGCCCAAGCCTGCAATCCCAGCATTTAGGGAGGCTGAGACAGGAGAATCGCGAGTTCAAAGCCAGCCTTAGCAACGGCGAGGTGCCAAGCAACTCAGTGAGACCCTGTCTGTACATAAAACACAAAATAGGGCTGGGGATGTGGCTTAGTGGTCGAGTGCCCCTGAGTTCAATCCCCACTACCAAAAAAGAAAGCCCAGGTGCTACTTCCTTTAGAACTTGCAGGATGTTCAAACCACACAAACCCTTTGCTGCTCATATATAGGAACTGTCACGTAAGCCCCACCTTCCAACCACAATAAAAATTGAGAAGGTCTGTTTTTGCTTTGTCAAGATAGTTTTGGACCTGTGTGGAGCCTTCATTATGAAACCTTTTCATATCCTCTTGGTACAGAGGTGGTGTCATCTGTGTTAACACCTGAGCTGAATTTTGGTTGGCGGTTCATCCATCCTCTTCTGGGTGACCAAAATAGAGGAAGGATTTTTCTTTTCAATGAATAGTAAGACAGACAAACCCCAAACAAAACTCTCCCTGGGGTTTTTTTTTTAACTATCATATATTTATTGTATAGAACATAATAAACTTTATTTGAAAAATTTTATTTTTTAAAATTGCCAAATAAAAAACCGTATATGTTTATGGTATAACATTTTGAAATATGTATAAATGATGGGATGGTTAAACCAAGCCAATTAACATATACAATACCTCACATATTTATTTGTGTTGAGAACAGTTTGTGTCTACTCTCTTAGCAATTTCCAAGTATAGAATACATTGTTATTAACAATGGAGAACAGAGTATACTAAAAACATAAGGAACAAGCTGAAAAATTTTTCTTTTATAGTATTTTTATTCTATACTTTTTCTTTCATTTTTTTTTTTTTGGTACTGGGGATTGACCCTCAGGAGCACTTAACCACTGAACCACCCCTCACCCCCCTTTTATTGCATTAAGAGATACATAGCATAAATTTACAATAGTAACCATTTTTAAAAAACTGGACTTCATTTTTAAGAGTTGTTTTAGGTTCACAGCAAAATTGAATGGAACCTGGTGTGGTGGTGCATGCCTCTAATCTCAGCGACTTGGGAGGATGAGGCAGGAAGATTGCAAATTTGAGGCCAGCTTCAGCAATTTAGTTGAGACTCTGTCTCAAAATAAAAATAAAAAGGGTTGGGAATGCAGTTCAGTGGTAAAGTGCCCCTGGGTTCAATCCCACTACCAAAAATAAAAAAATTTAAGTGGAATGTGTGGAATAGCCTTGTTCATATCAGTACCACTCCCACCAGTGAATAAATCTGATAAATTTACTTTGACATACCATTATCACCTAAAGTTCATAGTTTACATTATGATTTATGATTTGCCCTTGGTGTTGTACATTTTATAGGTTTGGGACAAATTTTATAATATAAAATTTTTGGACAAATTTTATATATCCAACACTGTAGTATTATTATATGGTGAGTCATGTCACTACCGTCAAAATGCTCTTTGTTCCACCAGTTCATTCCTTTTTCCTGTAGCCCGTGGCAACCATTGATCTTTTTACTGTCTTCATAGTTTTGATATTTTTCAGAATGTCATATACAGTATGCAGCTTTTGTCAATTGACTTCAACTTAGTAATATGCATTTACGGTTCCTTCATGGTTTGCTAGCTCGTTTCTTTTTAGTGCTGGATAATATTCCATTGTCTGGATATACTACAGTTTATCTGTTCACTTACTGAAGGACATCTTGTTTTTTTCCAAGTTTTGGCAGTTAATAAATGTAAATGTAAATACCCATGTACAGGTTTTTGTATGGATGTAAGTTTTCAAGTCACTTGGGTAAATACCAAGAAGTGTGATTGCTGGATTATATGACAAGATTGTTTAATTTTTTTTTTTTTAACCAGGGTACCAGGTACCAGGGATTGAACCCAGGGGTGCTTAACCACTGACCCACATCCCCACCACTTTTTTATTTTTTATTTTGAGGCAGGGTTTTGCTAAGTTACTTAGGGCCTTGCTAAGTGCTGAGGCTGGCTTTGACCTTGTGATCCTCCCAACCTGTTGCGATTACAGATGTGTGCCACCTCAACTGGCTTGTTTAGTTTTGTAACAGATCATGAAACTGTTTTCAGAAGTGGTTGTATTTTGCATTCGTACCAGCAAGGAATGAGAGTTCCTGTTGCTCTGAATCCTTACTAGTATTTATTGATGCTATCTTCTGGATTTTGTTTGGAACATCACTTTGAATGCTCATTTGCCCTCTATGTATCTCTTTTTGTGAGTTATCTGTTCTTTGCCCCATTTTAAAATTGAGTTGCTTATTGTTGAGTTTTAGGAGTTCTTTGTATATTTTGGATATTAATTCTTTAGCAGTTATATGTTTTG
Source organism: Geosciurus inauris (assembly GCA_004024805.1). Classification (NCBI taxonomy): domain Eukaryota; kingdom Metazoa; phylum Chordata; class Mammalia; order Rodentia; family Sciuridae; genus Geosciurus; species Geosciurus inauris. Next base: position 27,971 of record PVHX01018495.1, on the reverse strand, counting down.
AAAATATTTTTCCCAGTCTATTCTATCAACAGTGTCTTGCATACTAGAAATTTCTTTCATAGATTGTGCTTTTGGTGTTGCATTTAACATGTCATTGCTTGTATACATGACCCAATGTTGTCTGGATTTTCTCATAGAGTTATCCTGTAGAAATTTTATAGTTTTCCTTCATACATTTTGGTCTGTGATAAATAAGGGTATAAGGTCTGTTTCTATATTCATTTTTTGCCTGTATACATCCAGTCATTCCAGTACTATTTGTTGACAGTGTTACCTTTTCTTCATTGTACTGCCTTTGCTCCTTTGTCAAAGACTAGTTGACTTTATTTATGTGAACCTGTTTCTGTGCTGTTTTGTTTTAATTGATCTATTTGTCTTATGCCAATACCATACCATCTTCTTAGTTCTCCAATTTTTTTCTTCATTGTTGTGTTTTCTGTTCTGAATCTTTTGCCTGTCCACATAAACTTTAGAATCAGTTTACTGATAATCACAAAATAACTTGCTGGGATTTTAACTGAATTTGTATTGAATCTGTAGATCAAGTTGGAAAGAATGGACATCAGTATTGAGACTTACTGTCCATGGATATGAAACATGTCTCCATTTATTTAGTTCTTTTTGGTTTCTTGTCATCAGAGTTTTATAGTTGTTTTCATATAGCTCTTGTACATATTGTGTTGTATTTACACCTAAGTATTTTATTTTTGGAGGGGTGTTAATGAAAACAAGATTGTTTTTAACTTCAAATTCCAGTTTGCTTGTATATGAGAAAACAGTTGACTTTTGTGTATTAACCTGGTATCCTGCAGTTCTGCTATAATTGCTTATTAGTTCCTGGAGGTTTTTTGTTTTTTGTTTTGTTTTTCCTTTGGTTGGCTCTTCATGATTTTCTACACTGATAGTCATGTCATCTACCAAAAAAGACAGAATTTGTATGTTTTTAATTTTCTTTTTTATTGTATTAGTTAGGACTCCTAGTGCAGTATTGAAAAGCAGTGGTGAAAGGATACATCCCTGCATTGTTCCTGATCTTAATTGGAAAAACTTCCAGTTTCTTGCCATTAATGATGATGTTAGTATAGGTTGTTTTTTTTTTTTTAATTTTTTTTTGAATAGATATTGCTTATCAAGTTGAGGAAGATTTTCTTTTCCTAGTTTACTGAAAGTTTTTTAAAAATTATGAATGGGTATTGATGTTTCCAATTATAGTACTGGATTCATCTATTTCTCTTTAAAGTTCTATCAGTTTTTGCCTCATGTATTTTTTAAACATTTTTTTGGTTGTTGATGGACCTTTATTTTATTCATTTATTTTTATGTGGTGCTGAGAATCGAATCCAGTGCCCTACACATGTAAGGCACATGTTCTACTGCTGAGCCACAACCCCAGCCCTGCCTCATGTATTTTGATTCTTCATGTCCATTTGTGTTAATGGTTGTTGTGTTTTCTTGGAGTTAGATCCCTTTGTCATTATTTGTTTTCCTTTACTCCTGATAAATTTCCTTGCTCTGAAGTCTGTTTTGAAATTAATACAGTGCCTCTTAATTTCTTTCAATTAGAGTAAACATGGTGTATCTTTCTCCACCCATTTATTTTAAATTTATGTCTTCATACGTTTGACAAAATACAGCACCCTTTTATGTTCAAAACACTAGAAAAACTAGGGATAGTAGGCCAACATCATCCTAAATGGACAAAAATTGGAAGCATTCCCTCTAAAAACTGGAATAAGACAGGGATGCCGTCTTTCACCACTGCTATTCAACATAGTCCTTGAAACACTAGCCAGAGCAATTAGACAGACAAAAGAAATTAAAGGGATACGAATAGGAAAAGAAGAACTCAAACTATCATTATTTGCAGATGACATGATTCAATACTTAGAGGATCCAAAACATTCTACCAGAAAACTTCTAGAATTAATAAATGAATTCATCAAAGTAGCAGGACATAAAATCAACACCCATAAATCAATTGCATTTCTATACATCAGTGATAAACCCTCTGAAAGAGAAATTAGGAAAACTATCCCATTCACAATAGCCTTTAAAAAAAAAACTTGGGAATCAATTTAATAAAAAACAAAAGAGGGGAAAGACCTCTACAATGCAAACTACAAGACACTAAAGAAAGAAATTGAAGAAGACCTTAGATGATGAAAAAATCTCCCATGCTCCTGGATAGGCAGAATCAATATTGTCAAAATGGCCATACTACCCAAAGCACTATATAGATTCAATGTGATTCCAATTAAAATCCCAACATCATTCCTTATAGAAATAGAAAAGGCAATCATGAAATTCATTTGGAAGAATAAGACCCCAGAATAGCCAAAGCAATCCTTAGCAAGAAGAGTGAAGCAGGATGTAGCACAATACCAGACCTTAAATTATACTACAAAGGTATAGTAACAAAAATGGCATGGTACTGGCACCAAAATAGACATGTAGACTAATGGTATAGAAGACACAGAGATGAACCCACTTAAATACAGTTATCTTATACTAGAAAAAGGAGCCAAACACGTACATTGGGGAAAAGATAGCCTCTTCAACAGTGGTGCTGGGAAAACTGGAAATCCATATGCAACAAAATTCAACTCAAAGTGGATCAAGGACCTGGGAATTAGACCAGAGACCCAACGCCTAATAGAAGAAAAAATAGGCCCAGATCTTCATCATGTCGGATTAGGACCTTACTTCCTTAACAAGACCCTATAGCACAAGAAGTAAAATCAAGAATCAGTAAATGGGATGGATTCAAACTAAAAAGCTTCTTCTCAGCAAAAGAAACAATGAAGTGAACAAATCTTTGCCACACGCACATCTGATAGAGCACTAATCTCCAGGATAAATAAAGAACTCAAAAAACTTAATACCCAAAAAACAAACAACCCAATCAATAAATGGGTCAAGGAGCTGAACAGAAACTTCACAGAAGAAGATATACATTTGATCAACAGACATATGAAGAAATGCTCAACATCTTTAGCAATTAGAGAAATGCAAATCAAAACTACCCTAAGGGACCTGTGATTGTAGCTCAGTGGTAGAGCACTTGCCTCGCATGCGTGAGGCACTGGGTTCGATTCTCAGCACCACATAAAAATAAATAAAGATATTATGTCCATCTACAACTAAAAAATTAAAAAAAAAAAAAAACTACCCTAAGATTTCATCTCACGCCAGTCAGAATGGCAATTATCAAGAATACAAACAACAGTAAGTGTTGGTGAGGTTGTGGGGAAAAGGCACACTCATACATTGCTGGTGGGACTGCAAATTGGTACAACCAATCTGGAAAGCAGTATGGAGATTCCTTAGAAAACTTGGAATGGAACCAACATTTGACTATCCCACTCCTTGGTCTGTACCCAGAAGATTTAAAAACAGCATACTACAGTGATGCAGCCACTTCAATGTTTGTAGCAGCTCAATTCACAACAGCTAACCTGTGGAACCAACCTAGATGCCCTTCAATAGATGAATGGATAAAGAAACTGGTATATATACATGATGGAATATTACTCAGCAATAAAAGAGAATAAAATTATGGCATTTGCAGGTAAATGGATGGAGTTGGAGAATATCATGCTAAGTGAAGTAAGCTGATCTCAAAAAACCAAAGCCAAATGTTCTCTCTGATAAGTCGATGCTGATGCATAATGTGGGGGAGGACACAGGAAGAATGGAGGATCTTTGGTCACAGGGATAGGAGGGGGGCGGGGGCAGGAAAACAGTAAAGATGGTGGAATATGGTGGACATCATAGCCCTGGCTTTATGTATGACCGCATGTATGTTGTGATTCTACATCACATACAACCAAAGAAATGAGAAACAAAACAAAACAAAACAAAAAACAACAACAACAAAAAGTTTGACTTGTGTTCATTAACACTTGTTGATTTAAGCCATAACAATACTGAACATTTGTTTAATGGAAGAAGAGTTTTTTGTTTTTGTTTTTTTTTTAACCTTAATGGAAAGCACTTACTTGGCAGTTCTTGGACACTGTGAAGGTGCTCACAAATAATATAGATACTACTTAGGTGTTGACAGATTAACAATGTGCTTAAAAGTTGCTGTTATATATCCAATTCAAGTCTACCAATAACTTTTAATCCCTCAGCAATTTCTTTTTCCAATGTCCATTCTCAGTTACATCGTCTCTATAACATTATTAACCATTAGAACAACAGGTTAGAACAAACCTATAATTAAGTTGACATAAAAAAGTACTAAGGTTCCGTTTTAGTGCAGTGCTTTTCATCTTAATATCTTAAATGTGCCCATTATTATCTACGTTAATGAATTGTTCATAACTCCATTTCAATGTGTTATTCAAATATACATGTAAAATTTTTAAATGTTTTATGTACTTTTTTTAAAAAATATTTTTTAGTTATACATGGACACAGTGTCTTTATTTTGTTTACTTATTTTTTTTATGTGGTGCTGAGGATCAAACCCAGTGCCTCACATGTGTGAGGCAAGCGCTCTGCCACTGAGCCACAATCCCAGCCCCTTTATGTACTTTTGTATCTAATTTCCTCTTCATGTGTGAAATAGAAAACTGGTCACTTACAAAAAAAATAATGTCTCTTTCCAATATGTGAAAAAGAAATAAATTTATGTCTTTATATTTAAAATGAATTTCTTTGCTGGGCGTGGTGGTGCATGCCTGTAATTCTTTTGGGAGGCTGAGACAGGAAAATTGCGAGTTCAAAGCCAGCCTCAGCAACGGCAAGGCACTAAGCAACTCAGTGAGACCCTGTCTCTAAATAAAATACACAATAGGGCTGGGGGTGTGGCTTAGTGGTTGAGTACCCCTGAGTTCAATCCCCATTACCAAAAAAAGAAAATTTCTTGTAGACAGCATATAGTTTTTTTAAAAAATGCACTCCCAGTATATGTGTGTGTGTGTGTCTGTCTGTCTCTCTCTCTTTCTCTTTTTGGTATTGGGGATTGAACCCAGGAGGGATGATTTACTACTGAGATGTATACTCAGCCCTTTTTTATTTTTTTAAATATATTTTTTAGTTATACATGGACAGTGTCTTTATTTTTATGTGGTGCTGAGAATCGAACCCAGTGCCTCATGTGTGCGAGGCAAGTACTCTGCCACTGAACCACAACCCCAGCCCAATTTTATTTTATTATTTTTAAAAATTTTTTTAGTTGTAGATGGACACAATTATTTTGTTTACTTATTTTTATGTGGTGCTGAGGATCGAACCCAGTGCCTCACACATGCTAGGCAAGTGCTTTACCACTGAGCCACAACCCCAGTCCTCTTTTTATTTTTTATTTTGAGACAAAGTCTTGCTAAGTTGCCCAGGCAGTCCTCCTACTTCAGCCTCCCAAGTAGCTGGGATTACAGGTGTGTTCCCCCATGCCTAATACTCCTTCCTATTCTTTTTTTTTGCTTAGTGCCTCAATTTTGCTGAGGCTGGCTTTGAACTCGCCATCCTCCTGCCTCAGCCTCATGAGCTACTGGGATTACAGGTGTGAGCCACTGTGCCTGGCCTCCTTCCTATTTTTATCTTCCACTCTTTTCTTCCTTCTGTGGTTTTATTGAGCATTATATGATTGCATTTCCTTTCATCTTTAATTGTATTAATTATACTATTTTTTTTAACTTTCAAGTTTTAGTAGTTGCCCTAGAATTTGCAATATACATTTACAACCAAGTAAATCCACTTTTTTTCCCCAGCATTGGATATGCTAGGCAAGTGTTCTACCCTGACTTATATCCCCAACCCTAATGCTACTTTCATATAACACTATGCCACTTCATGAGTGATGTATCTTTTTTATTAATTAATTTATTTAAATGCATTTCAAGTCATAGTACATATATAGAGCTCAATGTTTCCATTTCTCTGGTTGCAAACCAGATAGTCCCACCATTTGTGTCTTCATACATGCACCTAGGGTAGTGATGACCATCTCATTCAACCATCATTACTACACCCCTTCCCTTTTCCCTCCTCCCTCCTCCCCCTGCCCCATCCAGAGTTCCTCCATTTCTCCTATGTTCCCCATTCCCACTCCCCTTATGTATCAGCATCCACTAATCAGAGAGAACATTTGGCATTTGGTTTTTTGGGATTGGCTTTCTTCACTTAGCGTGTTCTCTAGTTCCAGAGTGATGTATCTTTTTTTTTTTAATTTTTTTTTTTTTAATTGTAGATGGACACAATGTCTTTATTTGTATGTGGTGCTGAGGATCGAACCCAGGGCCTCAGGCATGCGAGGCAAGCGCTCTATCGCTGAGCTACAGTCCCAGCCCCCAGAGGGATGTATCTTTTAACAACAAAATAATACTTATACTTCCCTTGTATCATTGCTGTCATTCATTTGACTTATATATAAGCATATATACACATACATCCATAATTTAATACATTGTTACTATTATTATTTTAAACAGTCTTGTTAGATTAATTATAAATTAAAAAATAAAAGCTTTTATCTTCCCTTGTTCATTCTCTGATACTCTTTGTTAATACAGATCTGGATTTCTGATGATTATTGTTTTGCTTCTTTTTGAAGAACTTCCTTTAACATCTCTTGCAAGGCTTATCTACTGGCAAACAAGTTCCTTCAATTGTTGTTTGTCTCAGAAAAATCTTTAATCTTTTCACATTTGAAGGATAATTTTTTAAAAAATATTTATTTTTTAGTTGTAGGCAGACAGAATATCTTTATTTTATTTGTACGTGGTGCTGAGGATCGAACCCAGTGCCTCACGCATGCTAGGCGAGCATGCTACCACTGCGCCACAACCCCAGCCCCTGAAGGATAATTTAATAGGACACAAAATTCTAAGTTGGTGTTTCTGTGTTTCCTTTTCTTTGAACGCCTAAGTATTTCACTCTACTCTGTCCTTGCTTACATGATTTTAGAGGAGACAGTGGGTGTAATTCTTACCTTTGTTCCTCTGTTGGTAAAGATGCTTTTTTCCTCTCACTTCTTTCAGGATTTTTTTATCTTTGACTTTCTGAAGTTTGAATATGATATGCATTGGTGTTGTTTTTGGGTATTTATCCTGGTTTGTGTTCTGTGAGTTTGCTGGATCTTTGGTTTGGTGTCTAACATGGATTAGGGAAATTATCTGTCTATCTGTCTTTCTGGTATTTTTCTGTTTGCTTCTCAGTTTTGGAGGTTTCTTTTTTAACATTTTTTTATTTTTATTTTTACATAATAATAGAATAATATGAGTTTTGACATTTTATACATACATGGAGTATATTGTTCCCATTGTTGTGGTTGTACCTGATGTGGTATTACACTGGTCATATATTCATATATGAACATAGCAAAGTTATATGTCCAATTCATTCTATTGTCTTCCCTATTCTTGTTCCCCCCTCCCTTCCCTTCATTCCTCTTTGTCTAATCCAAGGAACTTCTATTCCCTGCTCCCTTATTGTGTGTTAGCATCCACATATCAGAGAGAACATTTGGCCTTTGGTTTTTTGGGGGGAGGATTGGCATATTTCTCTTAGCATGATATTTTCCAGTTCTGTGCACTTACCAGCAAATAATTTCATTTCTTCTTTATGGCTCTAATATTCCATTGTGTATATATACCACAGTTTCTTTTTCTATTCACCTGTTGAAGGGCATCTAGGTTGGTGGAGGTTTCTTTTGAGATATCCTTAAGTACAGAGATTCTTAGCCATATCCAGTTTACTGATAAGCTCATTAAAGTCATCTTTTTTTTTTTTTTTTTTTTGGTATCAAGGATTGAACTCAGGGGCACTTAGCCACTGAGCCACATCTCCAGCCCTATTTTCTATTTTATTTAGAGACAAGGTCTCACTGAGTTGCTTAGCACCTCACTTTTGCTAAGGCTGGCTTTGAACTCGCAATCCTCCTGCCTCAGCCTCTAGATCCACTGGGATTACAGATGTGTGCCACGGCGCCTGGCTTCATTAAAGTTATTCTTTATTACTATTACAGTGTTTTTGATTTATAGCTTTTTGTTGTTGTTCTTAGAATTTTTATCCCTCTTCTTGCATTGCCTATTTGCTCTTTTTTTAAAATTTTTTTTTTTAGTTGTAGATGGACCCAATATCTTTATTTATTTTTATGTGGTGCTGAGGATCGAATCCAGTGCCTCCTGCAAGCGAGGCAAGTGCTCTACCACTGAGCCACAATCCCAGCCTGACTATTTGTTCTTATATGCTGTCTTCATTACCCATTAGAGCCTTCATCTTGTTAATCATAGTTTTAAATTCCTGATCTGATAATTCATACATGTCTCCTGTATCTGATTCTGGTTCTGATGCTTGCTCTCTCTTCAAACTGCATCTTTTTGCCTTTTAGTATTTCTTTTAATTTTTTCTTGATAGCCACATGTGATGTACTGAATAAAAGAAATTGCTGTAAATGTCTTCAGTAATATGGTGTAAGATGTGGGGGAAGGGAGACATTCTGTAGACCTATGGTCAGGTTTGAGCCTTTTAGCCTATTCCTCTGGAATGTGAACTTCATTTGTGATTTTCAGTTTCTCCCTCCTCCCTTAATTGGATCAGGATTACTTGAGTGGGTTAGAGTTGGATATTTCCCTTTGCACAGGTCAGTTAAGCTCTGATGAAACAACTAGTGGGATGGGCCTGGTGGCACATATCTGTAATCAGTGGCTTAGGAGGCTGAGGCAGGAGGTCCACAAGTTCATAGTCAGCCTCAGCAAGTTAGTGAGGCCCTAAGCAACTCAGTGAGAGACCCTGTCTCTAAACAAAATACAAAAAGGGCTGGGGGTGTAGCTCAATATCTATTTTAAGTGCCCCTAGGTTCAATCCCTGGTACCAAAACAAAAACAAAGAACCCCCCAAAACTAACAACCAGTGGGTTAAGGTCTGGTTAAATGTTTCTTCTGAGGGCAGAACTTTTTAAAAGTGGAATGCTTTGGCCTATTGAAAAACTTGCCTTTGCAGGGTATTCAATGGGAGGACTTAATAAAACTCATAAAAGCATAGAGACCCTTATACCAGGTTTCCTTGAAGTATTTATTTATTTATTTATTTTTATTTTTTTTATTTTTTTATTTTTTTAGTTGTAGATGAACACAATGTTTTTATTTTATTGGTTTGTATGTGGTGCTGAGGATCGAACCCAGGGCCTCGCGCATGCGAGGCAAGCGCTTTACCACTGAGCTACAATCCCAGCCCTCCTTGAAGTATTTAACTCTCAGACTTGTCCATACTGAGATTTCAGCAATTCATCATTTACAGTTCAAGTTTTCCTACCTTGGCACTGAGGTTTCAGCACATGGGTTTCTGCTGTAGTTGTGATTCTTTGTATTTGTCTGTTGGGCTCTCCAGTTTTGGAGACAACAGTTTGCTCTGTTATCTCACTTCTCTCTCTTTTTAGGTGGTACTGGGGATTAAACCCAGGGGCCCTTTACCATTGAACTACATCCCTAGCCCCTTTTTAAAACTTTTTATTTTGATACAGGGTCTTGCTAAATTGCCCAGACTGGCCTTGAACTTGTGACCTATCTGCCTAAACCTCCCAAGTGGCTGGGATTACAGGAGTGTGCTGCCACCACCACAATTGAAAATGTGACCTCACTTCTCTTATGGATAGATCTAAGAAGAATTGTTGATTTTTCAGTTTTTTTTGGCTTTTTACTTTTTGTTAGGATGGGGTACCAGCTCAAAACTTCCTATATGCTGGACTGGAAATTGGAAGTTTAGGCTATTAAGTATATTCATACTGTTGTGCAACCACTACCACCATCCATCTTTAGAACTCATTTTGCAAAACTGAAGCTCTATACTCATTAAACAGTAACTTCTCATTTCCCTCTCCAAACACCCCTGGAAATGATCATTCTACTTTCCATCACCATGAATTTTGACTACTCTAGGAACCTTCTATAAGTGGAATCAAACAGTATTTTTTTTTTTTTTACTTCCTTATATCATTTAGCATAAGGCCCTTACGGCCTGTTTTATCATGTTTTGAAAAAGTTTGAAGGGGACTGGTATTATTATTATTATTATTATTATTATTATTTTTTGGTACCAGGGATTGAACTCAGGGGTACTCAACCACTGAGCCACATCCCCAGCCCTGTTTTTTGTGTTTTATATAGAGACAGGGTCTCACTGAGTTGCTTAGCGCCTCGCCATTGCTGAGGCTGGCTTTGAACTCGCGATTCTCCTGTCTCAGCCTCTCTAATTGCTGGGATTACAGGCGTGAGCCACCACGCCCGGCCTGGTATTATTTTTTTAAATGTTTGGTAGAATTCACCAATGAAGCCATGAGGGCCTGGACTTTTCTTTCTTGGCAGATATTTGATTACTGATTCAATCACCTTATTAGTTGTAAGCTCTCTCAGATTTTCTATTTTTTCACGATTCTGTCTTGATAGGTTTTGTGTGTTAGGGAATTTGTTCATTTCATCTAGGTTATCCAATTTGGCACATAATGTTCATAGTTATAATCTTCCATATTTTTGGTATGAATTGGTAGTAATACCCCTACTTGATTTCTGTTTTAGTAATTTGAATCATCTCTCTTCTTATCTTAATCTGGTTAAGGGTTTGTCAGTTTTGTTGACCTTTGAAGAAACCAGCTTTTGGTGTTGCTTTTTTCTCTGTAGTATTTGTTTTCTATTTCATTTACTCTTGATCTAATTTTATTTCTTTCCTTCTGCTAGCTTTGGGTTTAGTTCTTATTTTCGCAGTTCCTTATGCTGTAAAGTTAGGTTGTTGATTTTAGATTTTTCTTTTTTTTCAACATAAATATGGATGTGTATAACTTTCCTCTCTAACAGTGCTTTCAATGTGTTACATAGTTTTAATATGTTGTATTTTAATTTCCATTCATTTCTAAGTATTTTCTAATTTCCATTGTGATTTCTTCTTTGCTACATTGGTTGTTTGAGTATGTTGAATATTTGCACAAATTTGTAATTTTTCCAGTTTTCCATCTGTTGTTGATTACTTCATTTCATTGTGATTAGAGAAGATACTTTGATATTTTAAAAAAGGAATTTTGATTCTAATCTTAGGTCATATTCAATAGACTATAAGTCTAACTGAAAATTTTTCTAAACTGTAAAGCTTGTAAAAAATAGTGAAATTTTTTGTGACTTCAAGTTAGTAGCTAAATATTTCTTAGTTATGACACCAAAAGTATGAGCTATAAAAGAAAAATTGGGTAAACTGGGTGAAAAGACCAATCATCCAAGTATTGTTGAGGATGTGTAGGAATTGGAACACTCAAACACTGCTGATGAGAACGTAGAATGGTACAAGTACTTTATTTTAATTTTTTTTGGTACTAGGGATTGAACTCAGGGGTACTTGACCACTGAGCCACATCCCCAGCCCTATTTTTATGTTTTATTTAGAGACAGGGTCTCACTGAGTTGCTTAGTGCCTCGCGTTGCTGAGGCTGGCTTTGAACTCATGATTCTCCTGTCTCAGCCTCCCAAAGTGCTGGGATTACAAGTGTGCGCCACTGTGCCCAGCTCTGAGGCTGGCTTTGAACTCGTGATTCTCCTGTCTCAGCCTTCCAAAGTGCTGGGCACCTGTAGGCATGTACCATCACGCCCGGCTTGGTACAACTAACAGTTTGGCAGTTTCTTAAAATATTAAACACCTACTTATCATATGATCTGGCCCGTCTACTTTTAGCTAATTTATCAAAAACAAACAAAAACCCAAAACCAGAAACCCCACCAGAACAACACTTTGTCTGCACATAGACTTGTATAGACTTGTATGCTAATGTTCATAGAAACTTTACTTGTAGTAGCCCTAAAGTGGAAACAGTCCAAATGTACATGGATAAATGGACCACATCTTTATGATGGAATTATTTTTAGCAATTTAAAAAAATGAACTTGTCACATGCAACAACATGCACAAATCTCAAAATGACTATGCTGAATGAAAGAAGCTAAACAACAACAAAAAAGAATATGAACTTGTTTTCCTTTAGATAAAACTGGAACATTTAAAATAATCTATAGGAGGTTAAAGAAAGGTAGGAGGAAATGATTTCAGGATGTAAGGCAACTTTTGGGAATGATGGCTATGTTCCCTATCTTGCTTTTGGTCATGGTTTCATAAGTATACACCTAAATTTACCAAATTGTATATTTTAAGTATGTGTAGTTTATTGTATGTTCAGTATGCCTTAATAAGGCTGTTATATAATAGAATAAAAATTCCACTTCTAAAAATATGTAAAAATCATAAACTGCTTCAGGTAGAATATATTTTTATGGGATTTGTTCTAGATCTTTCCTAGAGCAGAGCCTTGGAGAACACATTTTGTAGTTTCCTTACTCCTTTCCTGCAAACTAATAAATAATCCTTTGCTTCTTCTGTTATGCTTGAACTCGGGTTCATTTTCAGTTGTTTCTGCTTTATCATCAGTAATTAATCTGTTTTAAGTCTTTTCCTTTTCCCCACTTTGAAAGGTCCTTCAAATTTTATCCTTTTTTTTTTAAATACTTTTTGTTTTTTTAATACCTGTCATCATTACAGAACAGGTCAACAACCTTTCATTCATGGATTAATGTAATAATTTCCTAACCAGTTCTCTTCTAGTCTAATCCATTTTCTGACTATTCTCGGACTAACAGTTGGGAAAATAATGTTGTGCTTCACATTTTTCATCTGGCCACTCATGTTAGCATTATTAAGCATTTGCTTTGTGCATGGAACTGTAAAGGATTAGGAATAGGAAAATGGGAAGGTGAAAAGGATATGATATTTCTCGATTATCTGACTGTCTGTCTATCTATCTATCAATCATGCTGTGGATTGAACCCAGGGTCTCTAGAATGCTTATGTGCTCTACCACTGAACTGTATCTGCAGCCCCACCTCAAATAACTTTTATGAAGTGGAGTTTAAATATGTGATTTTTTTTCCTGTGAGTAATGCTGCTTAGTTGAGGAGACCACATAGTAAACACTTGAAACATTTAATGAATAGCAAAATAGTAAAATATTTTTCCTTTTTTCCCCCTTTCTAGGTTCCTGTTGCATGTAAATCTTGTCCCTGTGGTTACATATTTATTAATAGGAAACTTCTAAAAATAAAACACTCAGAGAAATCATCACCTTTTACAGGTAATTGTGAGAGTTTACCACCTTTTCACTTTTTAAAATTTCAGTTATATAAATTTAAGGTTAATTTTTGTGAGTTAAGTTCATTTTTGCTAGTAAGGTTAAAATGTTAGTCTGTGGACATATTATTGCTTTTTGTTAGATATAATAAATCAGTTTATGACATTGGTTTGTTTTTTATCCATTTTAAGTTTTAATTCCCTTACAATGCTGATAAGGCTTATAAGGAATTTTATGTTTATTTCTTAAGCTTGCAAAGAATTTTATTTATCTATTTATTCATTCATTCATTCATTCAAATCAGTTATACATGACAGCAGAATACTCAATTCATTGTACACAAATGGAGCACAATTTTTCACTTCTCTGGTTGTACACGAAGTAGGGTCACACCATTCGTGCAATCATACACGTACCTAGGGTATGATGTCCATCTCATTCCACCATCTTTTCTACCCCATGTCCCCTTCCCTCCCCTCTTCTCCCCTCCTTTCCTTCCTTTTTGCCCAATCCAAAGTTTTTCCACTCATCCCATCCCCACCTCCATTATGTATTAGCATCCACTTATCAGAGAAAATATTCAGCCTTTGGTTTTTTGGGATTGGCTTACTTCGCCTAGCATGATATTCTCTAATTCCATCCATTTACCTGCAAATGCCATAATTTTATTCTCTTTCATTGCTGAGTAATATTCCATTGTGTATATATAGCTTGTAAAGAATTTTAATGAGAAATTTCAATTTGCCAAGGAAGTTAAATGGGAAAGAATAGTATGTACAACAGATGGTGTTGAGACAGTTCTGGATATTTACATGTGAAAAAATGATATTGGGCCCTTAAAAATTAGACAATACTTAAAAATTAACTCTAAATAGATCATAAAAAGAAAGTAGCATAGATCTAAAGGTAGGAGCTAAAATAATAGTACTCTTAAAAGAAATCTTAGCAGTACATCTTTGTCACCTTGGGTTAGTGTTTTCTTAAATATGACACCAAAAGTACAAGTGACAAAAGAAAAGAAAAAAATAGATAAGTTGGACTGCATCAAAATTTAAAACTTTAACTGAGTATGGTGGCTCACACCTGCAATCCCAGCAACTTGGAGGCTGAGGCAGGAGGATCACAAGTTCAAGGCCTACCTCGGTGATTCAGTGAGGCCCTGAGTAACTTAGTGAGACCCTGTCTCAAAATGAAAACTTCAAAAAAGGGCTTGGAGATGTAGCTCTGTGATAAAGCACCCCTGAGTTCAAGCCCTAGTACCAGGAAAAAAAAAGCCAAAAAACAAAAATCTGAAACTTCATATTTCAAACAATACTATCTTTGAAAGTGAAAAGTCACAGGATGGGAAAAACAGTATTTGCAAATTAACATCTGAGACTTGTGTCCAGAATATGTAAAGAACTCTTACATCTCAATAGTAAGAAGAGAAATAACCCAACTGAAAAGTGGGAAAATAAATAGAATAGATACTTATCCAGAGGAGGTATTAAAAAGTATATGAAGGGCTCAGTGGTAGAGTGCTTGCCTAGCATGTGTGAGGCACTGGGTCTGATCCACAGCACCACGTAAAAATAAACAAGGGCTGGTGTTGTGGCTCAGTGGTTAAGCGTTTGCCTAGCATGTGTGAGGCACTGGGTTCGATTCTCAGCATCACATATGAATAAATAGAATAAAGGTCTATTGATAACTAAAAAAATAAATAAAACAAAGTTAAAAAAATTTTTTTAAAAAGTATATGAAAAGATTCTCCAGCTGGGCCCAGTGGTGCATGCCTGTAATCCCAGCACTTTGGGAGGCTGAGACAGGAGAATTGCGAGTTCAAAGCCAGCCTCAGCAACGACGAGGCACTAAGCAACTCGATGAGACCCTGTCTCTAAATAAAACATAAAATAGGACTAGGGATGTGGCTCAGTGGTTAAGTACCCCTGAGTTCAATCCCTGGCACTTAAAAAAAAAAAAAAAAAGATTCTCAACATATTAGTCCTTAGGTTATTCAAGTCAGAACCATGGTAAAATACTTCACACATATTAGGACTGCAGTAATAAAAAAGATGTAAAATGACATGTTGGTAAGAATGTAGAAGAATTGGCACCCTAATATACATTAGTGGGAATGTAAAATAGATCAGCTATTTTGAAAGAGTCAGGCAGTTAGTATCCTCAAAAAGTTAACCATTGAGTTACCATATTATGTAGCAATTTTCTCCTAGGTATATACTTAAAAGGATTGAAAGCAGGGACTCTTAACACGTATTTGTACACCATTGTTCTTTAGCAGCTTTATTCATAGATAGCCTCAAAATGGGGAATATCTCACATGATGATAATTGAAGTATATCCATAAATAATCTGTGACAATAAAA
This sequence comes from Geosciurus inauris, assembly GCA_004024805.1. Lineage (NCBI taxonomy): Eukaryota > Metazoa > Chordata > Mammalia > Rodentia > Sciuridae > Geosciurus > Geosciurus inauris. Next base: position 12,503 of record PVHX01018495.1, on the reverse strand, counting down.
ACAAAGGAAGTACTGATACATGGTACAATGTGGATGACACTTAACAAGTTTTATGAAAAATGCCAATTATAAAAGACCTTGTATTGTAGGGTTCCAATGATATGAAATGTCCACATAAGCAAATTTATAGAAACAAAATGTATTATTGGCTTAGGGCTCTGGGAAAAGGGCGAAGATGAATACAGAGTGACTGCTAGTAGGTACAGAGTTTGTGTAAAATACACCATAACTCTGAAAAACCTTTCTGTAAAAAATAGATTAAGTATTTTTAAAAAAGAAGTCAGGGAGATACTTAAGAAAACTATGAGAGCTGACCAGTCTTAACCAATCATTAAAATACTGTTTGAAAAACTAAATGAAAACATTGTGGTATTGGCATATAAATAGACAAATAGCGGAAAAGAATGGAAAGTACAGAATTAACCAGTCATGGTGGCACATGCCTGTAATCTCAGAGACTTACTCGGGAGGCTGAGACAGAATTGTAAGTTCAAGACAGCTTTAGCCACTTAGTGAGACCCTGTCTCAATAGAAAAAAAAAAAAAAAAGGTCTAGGGATGTGGCTCAAGAGTTAAGTGCCCCTGGGTTAAATCCCCAGTACCCCCCCACTAAAAAAAAGTACAGGATTAGACCCAAATTTATATGGAAAGCTACATATGACAAATCACTAGGGCAAATGTAGACTTTTTCTTTTTTTTCTTATTGTGGTAATATATGCATGACATAGTGTTTATCCTTTTAACCATTTCTAAGTGTATAATTCCATGGCATTGAAAACATTTTTAATGTTTTGTACTCATCACCACTGTTTACACTCAAAACTTTTTCATCATTCCCAACATAATTTCTGTACCCAGTAAACAGTCTCCCCTTGCCTTACTCCCTCCTACTCCTGGTAATCTCCATTCTTCTTTCTTTCTCTGAATTTGGATACTCTAGGGACATAACATACAATATTTGTCTTTTTGGGTCTGGTTTATTTCACTATGCATTAGGTTTCTAAGGTCCTTCTATACTGCAGCATATATCAGAATTTCATTTTTCAATGGCCGAATAATATTCTATTGTATACACGCATTGTGAATGCTTCTGCTGCTGTAAACATCAGTATACAGGTTTCTGTTTGAGTCTCTGCTTTCAATTCTTTCAGATATGCAATTGGAGTGGAATTGCTGTATCATATGGTATTCTATGCTCAGTTTTTGAGGTGGCCATCAAACCATAAATGTAAACATACCATTTTACATTCCTGCAAGTAATATATGAGAGTTCCAGTTTTTCCATATCCCAATATTTGTAATTTTTCTTTTTTTTTTGTACTGGGGATTGAACCCAGAGGTTCAATAAATAAATAAAACTTAATAACATTATTAAATTATTATAAATATTTAATATAAATAAATGTTGTAATATAGTCAGTAAATGTACTTCTCATAGGGGTATGAATTAGAAATTCTGAGACTGTACTAAAATTGCACATAGGTAAATACATTTTAGATAAGAACTGGGTTTCTTACAAATAATGAAAAGGGTAGCTAAAATAAACTATATTGGATTGGAATATGAGATAGTCTGTATATGTGTACGTTAATATGAATACATGTATTTCCCAACACTGTCCACTGAGAGGGACCAGAAGCATTAACTAACACCCTAGTAGTAATGAAGAATCCTAGAATCCAGGCCCTTCCGTCCATCTGTCTGTCTTCTCTTTTTCTTTCTTTCTTTCTTTCCTTTTTTGAGACAGAGGTTCTGCTATGTTGCCCAGGCTGGCTTCCTGGGCTTAAGCACGCTTCTTGCCTCTCAGTCTCCTGAGTAGAGTTTTATTTCTAAACACAATTCTCCAATAAAAGGAACCAGAGCTATTTGGGGAAGTGGCCAGTTGAGGGTGGGACAGGGAAAATACTGTGGAAAGCTGGAATATTGTGAAGTGCTGCTTGAAAATAATGAAATGCTTTTAAAAAACATTTTGGGGCCGATATTGTTGAAAGAATATGGGAGGGCTGGGGCTGTAGCTCAGTGGTGGAGCGCTTGCCTAGCATGCGTGAGGTCCTGTGTTCGATCCTCAGCACCACATATAAATAATAAATGAATAAAATAAAGACCCATCAATAACCAAAAAAAAAAAAAAAAAAAAAGAAAGAATATGGGAGCCAACTGAAGAATCTCCTAATAGCCAAAGTTGAAACAACCTGAGCAAAATAAATAATGTTAACTGGGTAGGGTGGCACATGCCTGTAATGCCAATGGCTTGAGGATCGCGAGTTCAAACCAGCCTCAGCAACCACGAGGCACTAAGCAACTCATTGAGATACCCTGTCTCTAAATAAAATACAGAATAGGGCTGGAGATGTGGCTCAGTGGTTGAGTGCCCCTGAGTTCAATCCCTGGCACCCTAAATAAATAATGTTACCATTGGATCATAATCCATAGAATTAAGTAAATATCTATTAGTCCATCCTTGCTAACATAAGTAAATGAATGGGGTAGAAGGGACAGTTCTTTCTTATAGGAGAATTCCAGTTAATAAATGTGGAAGGAATACAGGAAATAGGAAATCAGCATTAACTGAACACATTAATAATTGTTGCAAATACAGTTCACTGATGAATCATGAAATTTGTGGGTGAAAATTTGAGGAGAAACAAAATTTATATAGTCTTCAACTATCTTTCTCAAGATCTTCATTAACCACAAAAGGAAACAGTAACTTTATAGTGATGACACCTGACAAAAATTAATTTAACAAAATGATCAAAACCAGTATCACAATAAAACATTGATATCATGGACCCTATGATGTGATGCACTGAAAAGCTTACTGTATTTTTGTGCATTCTTGCCAAAAATGCACAGCCTCCAGGCTAGTCATTAGAAAATATCTGCCAAACATTTGGCAAAGTAACTCTTCAGAAGACTCAAAGTCAACAGATAAGAAAGAGCCTAAATACAGTGGTGCACACCTGTTAGCCCAGCTACTTGGGATGTTGAGATAGGAGGATCACAAGTTTGAGGCCAGCTTGGGCAACAAAAATAAATGAACTAAGGGTGTAATGCAGTAGTAGAGTGCCACTGGGTTCAATCCCCAGCACTCAAAAATGGAAGAGAAAAGAAAGACAAAACTGAGGGAACTGTCATGAATTGGATGAGACTAAAAAGATCATGACAACTAAATATACAGTGGGATTTAATTTTTTTTTCCCCCCACAGTGGCTGGTTTTGCTTAATGAAGTCAAAGTTTTCCCTTTGAACATTTTAAGCATATTTGTCTAAAAATATCTCTTTCTGATCCATTATTTTTATATATTTTTTGGGATATGTAGTTTAGCTTTTTGTTTTTAACTAGCATGTTTGTTTGGAGTGGGAGAGGTAGCATCTTATATCAATTAAATCTATATTTTGGGAAGTTTTGTTCCCCCATTTTTGTTCATTTAGTAACAACAGAGTAATTGCTTTCCTTATATTGAAGACTAAAATAATATTGTTCACTAATTGTCTCACAGTTGCAATATATATATATTTTGTTTGTGCTTAGTAACAGTATACTATGATTGAGATCAGATTTTTTTCCTGTCTTGGTAGTAAAGATTAATTATCAGTTTATTTCAAAGTTTAATTTGGAGTTTAAGTGAGGACAAAAACGAATGGAGATCTTTCTTTTTTCTACTTCTCCGTCTTGGAGGCAGAAAAGTTGGTATGGAGGAATATGTACTTATAAGGGCGTAAATTAAAGTTGCTGAAAAGTAAACCTCTTTTCCTCCTACCTCAAGCTTCCTCTCATCTCAGATGTTGACCAGATTTAAAATCTGAACCACTCTATACGTTTTAAAAACCCTTTGGTGGGGGGCTGGAGTTTGGCTCAGTGGTAGAGCACTTGCCTTGCATGTGTGAAGGACTGGGTTTGATTCTCAGCACCACATATAAATAAATAAAATGAAGATCCATTGGCAACTAAAAAAATATTAAAAAAAAAAACCTTTGGTGGGCTTGGAGAATGAGCTTATTATGTTGTAGTTTTCAAAAACACCCTAAACAGTGGATTCTAGTGCCATATGAGCCTGCTGGGGGAAAATGTGAACTTGGACAATTAGTTTTTTTATTCCCCTAAAATATTACTTTTGTTCATCTACATCTGAATTAAGAATGAAGCCCAAAGAAGTCAAAAAGAGGGGCTGGGGTTGTGGCTCAGTGGCAGAGGGCTTGCCTCACACATGTGAGGCACTGAGTTCGATCCTCAGCACTACATAAAAACAATAAACAAAACAAAGAGCCAGGTGCGGTGGCGCACGCCTGTAATCCCAGCACTTAGGGAGGCTGAGACAGGAGAATCGCGAGTTCAAAGCCAGCTTCAGCAATGGTGACAAAGTAGGGCCGGGGATGTGGCTCAGTGGTCAAGTGCCCCTGAGTTCACTCCCCGGTACCAAAAAAAAAAAAAAAAGATATTTTTAAAAAAGGTCCAATAGAGAGGTGTATGTTAAAGAAGATAAATTCCACATAAAGATTTAGAGGTTGTGAAGTAGCAGTCATTGAGAACATATGAAATGGGGAAGAGGGACCTAAAAATGATTTTTTTTCAAAAAGTGTAAGAAATAGGCATTTTATCAATTTATTATGGGAGAATCCCCTCCACCCCTTAAATTGATGAGTACTAGATCCCTAATACTAAAAAATTGTTTGGTAGGCACTGAGTTCTTGGATTCAAAAGCACAACTCCTATTTTAGTTTGAAAGTGTTTTCTTCTGTAGTAGATGATTATAAAATCATGGGAAATTATATTCACGTTAGAGAAAGCCAAAAGGCCTAAAAGAAATATCCACCTAATATGAACTGATAGCAGCTGAATACAATGACAAAAAGTTGTATCCTCCAAGTGCTGATGTTTGATCGGTTGAAACTTTATCACAATTGTTGATATCAGGTCTAATTTTACTTGTCCTCTTTAGTATTTATAATAGTACTGTACTCTTCAAGTTTTCTTTGATTGAGTTTTTATGGTTTATTTTCTCCACAGAAGTGAACAATACCATATCTTGGAAGGATTTGCGAATCCTTTTTTTATATGAATTTAAACTAGGACATAGTGCAGCCAAGGCAAGTAGGAACATCAATTCTGTTTTTGGAGAAGGCTCTGTTAGTGAAAGGACCATCCGTTGGTGGTTTGAAAAATTTCGTTCTGGGGATCTGAGTCTGAAAAATGAGCCTCGAGGGAGACCCAAATCTGTTTTAGATGAAGATCAACTGAGAGCCCTTGTGGAGGCTAACCCCAAAAAAGCAATTCGAGGCCTTGCTGCAGACTTAGGAGTTTCTGCTACGACAGTTGCTCGTCACCTGGCTGCAATAGGGAAGGTGAAAAAATTGGACAAGTGGGTAGGTACCACACCAACTGATGGATGATCAAAGGCTAAGATGGCTAAAATTTGGAAGTGCAGAGACCTGTTTTGGAGAGGATCATCAGCTTTGATGAAAAAATGGATACTGTACATGGCAATTGAAAGTGATGATCAACGATTGGATGTTGGTGAAGTTCCCAAACATTTGTTAAAGCCATCATTGCAACCAAAAAAGATTCTGGTAACTTGTGTTGGTCTGCAAAAAGGGTATTTTATTACTGCTTCTTTAACCTGGGTAAATCTAATTAACATTGTATTGTGAAGAAGTTGAAATTATGCATAAAAATTGATCTAGAATCATTCTGCATTTGGTTAGCAGACTTGGATCTGTACTTTTCTGGGACAGCATTCAGCCACAGACAGCACAGTCCACCATAGCAAGGTTAACAGAATTGGGCTGAGAAATTTGTGTCACATGCATTTTTACTCACTGGACTGTTTTCAGAGGATTTAAATAAATTTTAACAATGCTGAATTTTATGAACATGGTATATGTCATTATTATTTTAAGACATTATTTAGAAATTTATCATTTGGGGAATACTAATCACTTGGTGACAGCAGTTAATGCTAACAATGCATATTTTGGTTGAATATTTATTTTTGCTGGGGGCATAGCTCAGTGATAGAGCACATGTTTTGCATGTACAGCCCCTGAGTTTGAGCCGTAGCATGTGTGCCTGCACACACACACACATCACACATTCAGATTGAAGTATTTCTCTCCAAATAGAACATTTTCATTTTGGCATACAAAAAGGCACTTTTGTGTAGTTCAGCCTGATACCTTTCCAGCCTCTGGCAGAACATGAAGACTGAAAGGTACCCAAGATGCTAGAAAATTAAGATTTGCTGATGAGTTTTGGGGATTCTTCATGGAAGGAATGTGGAACACTTCAGTTGTATATGTGTGCAAAAGATATTTAGTAGTCAACCATGGAAAGATCTGGGTATAAAAAGGGCTCCAGGGAGATGAGAAGCCTATGCAAATGCCCCAGGCTCTCAGAAAACATTTTTGAAGAAATGAAAATCATATTACTAACAATGAAAACCATTCACATAGTGGAGACGCGGCCATGTAGATTGTAGTTATTCTTTGTTGCATCCAGAGATTAAATTGGGGTAAAGAAACTGAATTGGTACTCTGCTGCCTCTCCCTCAACAACCTGCTAAAGTCTTCTCTTCCATGAGCTAGAGGAGAGTCAAGAAAGCCTAAAGGGTGAGGGAAGGACATCTGGAATGGTTCTTACCTGGAGGGAGGCAATGAGGGGAAAGATGGAATGAAGATCACTAAAGTATAACTGACTTAACGAATACTTTAGTACAAATTAAAAAAACAAAAGTGTCACTTCTTTTGGGTTGCAACAGTTCCACATGGTGACACAAGCTTTGGTGAACAGAGCCTAGGCTGCTTACAGTCTAATTTATTTCCTTGGCTGGGTGCTGTGGTCTGGAGTCACTTGCCCATTTACTACTTCATCCTTGGGTTTATCCATTGTTTTGGTGGACTCTGCCTTGCTACCAAGAGAATTAAGCCTCTGATTAAATCATACCAATGGCATAACAAAGCTGAGACTAGAAGTGTGGGAAGGACTTTATTTCAAATCGGCATAAGGGTGAGGCTTTGTGGTCTAGACAGAGCATAAGAGAGACAGCATAAGAGAAGTAGCTTGGCCAATGTGATGTTATATATAGTTACTTAGTTTCTCTAGAGTAAGTGGCAGTTGTTATTTTATGGCCATATGTCTTTCCCCTTTAGACTTCTCAAATTGCAGAGCAAGGGGCCAGGCTTTGGCCTAAAACTATCAGTGGATATCCTTATCCAAAGTTCAGTGTAGTGGTTTGTGGATAGGTAGGAAACTCAAAACAGAAGCAGTGAAAAATGATGAGACAGGAAAAGAAGCAGATATAGGGTATTGCATTATCCCAGTGATCGTGTTTACTGCCTCCCATAAGAGGTAGACTCTAGAGACAAAAATGGGCTCTGTGGTTTTATGAGTGCTTAGGTACAGTTGTGTTTGAAACTGGTACTACTGTTAGTGTTTTTTTGTTTTTTGAAATGTAAGCTAGTAAGTAACTCATTTTGCCTGAGCCACTTTGAATTGGGTTTTCTTTTTTTTTTTTTTTAATTGTAGATGGACACAATGTCTTTATTTTATTGCTTTGTATGTGGTGCTGAGGATCGAACCCAGGGCCTCATGCTCTACCACTGAGCTACCCAGGGCCTCACGCTCTACCACTGAGCTACAATCCCAGCCCTGGGTTTTCTGTTTTGACAAAAGAAATGTTCTTATTTCATGTGCTTCCTGAACCTTGCTTTCCTTAACTGTAGAGTTTGATACCACTTTATAGGGTTTGAGTGACAATATGAAGAACAAGGCATAGACTAGATGTCCAATAGATTTAGTAATATGAAAGAAAAAGCAATGGAGGCAAAGTAAGGTGTGGGGCTCCTAGAGGCCCCTTTGGCATCCAGGGAAGGCCAGTGGGCTGAGTTCAGTGCTCAGTGAAAGCTGATGCCTGGGTTGGACAGACCAGAGTTACCCAGCTCTAAAGGAGTGTTGGCCCCTTGAGTTGCTTAGACCCTATGGCTTTTCTCCCAGGAATGTTCCCACCCTCTGCTTTATTAGTCATGTAGGAAGAAAAGAAAAGCTATCAGGATGGAGTGGAGGCTTCTTATGCTTTTGTCTTTGACAGTTATTTCTTTTTTGAAATTTTTAATTGTAGCCTTTCATTTTAGGAGTTATGTAGAGTACATGTGACTCAACACAAAATGACTAGATTTTCATCATTGTGATAACCCTCTCTGTTGTCTTGAAAGAGTAGGAATTTAAATTTATAATTCTTTAATTTAGTAGTTATGTTGGATTTCCAAAACAAAGGAGAAAATATATACCTGTATAGACTTACCAAGCATCCCAATGTTCTCATTCTCCTTTCCCAAAAAAGAAAGAAAAACTTTAGGGCTGGGATTGTGGCTCAGCGGTAGAGTGCTTGCCTCGCATGCGTGAGGCCCTGGGTTTGATCCTCAGCACCACATACAGAGCAATAAAATAAAGACATTGTGTCCATCTACCAAAAAAAAAAAAAATTAAAAAAAAATAAAAAAAGAAAAAAAAGAAAAACTTTAAAAAGAATCCTTGGTAGAAAATTTGTTTCGAATGTCAAAATAAGGAAAGGAGTGGAGATGAAGGTTGCTATAGCCTCCCTGGAGTATCTCGAGCCCTAATCACAAAAGAGAATAAAAAGTGACATTTAATAGCCATTTTGTTTCATCACGTATTTAATACCTGTTACTAAAGTTCCTACCTAGTGGGCTGGGGTTATGGCGCAGTGGTAGCGTGCTCGCCTAGCACGCGGGAGGCACTGGGTTCGATCCTCAGCACCACATAAAAATAAAATAAAGCTATTGTGTCCACCTACAACTAAAAAATAAATATTAAAAAAAAAAAAGTTCCTGCCTAGTCTAATTGGATATTGTGAGACTAGAACACTCATAGCCACTTTAGCAGTGTACATGCAAGATCTTGGGCAAAGTAAGTAACATCATCAAAAGCTAGTGAAAAGTCAATTCTTCCAGCACCTATCCTCAGCATAGTGGGTTCTCTTATCCTCTTTCTGTTGGTGCTACAGCCATAGAGACTTCTTTCACTTCCTTTTACTGTTCTGTCTGAATATTTGCTATCCCTCTTCATCTCATTAACTATCCATCATGCAAATTCCCTCAAGGAAGTCTTCACTGATTCCTTTAGCCACCACAGGTTAGGTCCCCCCTGCCCTAGATCCTGTATATGCTTCCTTCATAATTCTAATGCCAGTAATTATGTGTTTGTGTTCTATCTTTTCCACTAGCTTTATAATATTCACAGCATAGGGACTTTATTTTGTTTGTAAGATCATATCCTCATCAAGAACACAAGGTCCAGCAAATAGTATGTACTTATTCAATATTTGTTAAATGAATAATAAATGTAAAGGCAAATTCATTCACTTTGTAGAAAATTTTTGTATTGGTATCATTGTAAGGATTATATTCCATAGCAAATAATTAAAAATCTAATTAACAATGGCTTAAACAAGTAGTTTTTGACTCCTGTAGTTTATGGAAATTTATTTGCAGACATGCAAAATAATTGAAATTTATAGTAAATCCTAAATGCTGATTGTACCATTTTATTGTTGTACCCACATTTTACTATAGTTGCTTTATCATAGCCATCCCTCTTATTCATCTTATTTTTTTTTAATGAATTTCAACATAAATTGTATATCAGCACATTTCACTTTTTTTTAAAAAATATTTATTTATTAGTTTTAGGTGGACACAATAGCTTTATTTTATTTTTATGTGGTGCTGAGGATCGAACCCAGTGCCTCACGCGTGCTAGGCGAGCACGCTACCACTGCGCCACAATCCCAGCCCCTCAGCACATTTCACTTTAAGGTGAAAATGTATTAAATACTTCAGCATACATATCACTACTTAATGTTCGATATTTGCTTAAGGTTCTTATTTGAGGTAAAGTTTAGCTCAATAAAGTCTTAGGTGTACCATTCTGTAGGTATTGACAAATGCAAACACTTCTGTAACACAAACTGTTGTTAAGATACAGACTATTATCATGAGTCTAGAAAGTTCCCTCATATCTCACTCACCCTAGCAAACAATACTCTGATTTTTTTCTACCAAGGTAGCATAGTTTTCCATGTAAATGGAATCATACAGTACATGTAAGACTTTTACTACACATTTTTTGTTTTGTTTTGGTACTGGGGATTGAACCCAGAGGTGCTTTTAACACTGAGCTTTATCCCCAGCACATTTTTAAAATTTTGAGACAGGGTCTCACTGAGTTGCTCAGGGCCTTGCTAAGTTGCTGAGGCTAGATTTGAATTGGCAATTCTCCTGCCTCAGCCTCCTGAGTTGCTGGGATTACAGGTGTGCATTAACATGCCTGGCTACTACCATGTGTACTTTTGATGTTCATCCATTTTGTTATGTGTATCAAAAATTTGCTCCTTTTTAAAGCTGGTTAGTATTCCATGAATACCACAATTTGTTTACCTGTTTGATAGATATTCTTTGGTTCCCCCCTAGTTTGTGTGTGTTATAAATAAAGCTGTTATGAATATTCTTGCATAAGACTTTTTGTGAACATATGTTTTTATTTCTCTTAGATAAATACTTAGGAAAGGGCTGGGGTTGTAGCTCAGTGGTAGAGCGCTTGCCTAGCATGCGTGAGGCACTGGGTTCGATTCTCAGCACCACATTCAAACAAATAAAGGTATATCAACAACTAAAAAAATATTTTAAAAAAATACTTAGGAGAGGGAATACTGGGTCATAGGTCATGTGTGTATTTGGTTTAACCAATACATCAACTCCCATAGAGTTAAAGACCTCTTCCTTAACAGCCAAAGAAACACATTCAAATGTTTCAGAAAACTGTCTTCAGGGCCTAGTTTTCTGATTTATGCCCTACACCATTCTCATCAGAAGAAAATTAAAGTGCTACTTTCCTGATACCTCTTCCCCCAGTTCTTTTTTCCTTCTTTCTTTTTTTTTTTTTTTTTTGTTGCACGGGGGATGGAACTCAGGGGTACTCGACCACTGAGCCACATCCCCAGCCCTATCTTGTGTCTTATTTAGAGTTAGCCGGGCACGGTGGCGCAAGCCTGTAATCCCCAAATTCCTTAGAGATGGATATAACCCACCCCTCCAGCCTTCTGCCCTGCCCTTGGTATGTATACCTTGCCTTTCCTCATACTACCCCAATCTGAATAAAGAAATCTGTCTCCTGCTATTGTCCTCCGGTTTCTTAATGCATCTGCAAGAATAAATACCACATTCCCCCCAGAGTTACATTTTAAACAATTGTTATTTTTAATTAACAGTGTTTTGGTGACCACTCCATATAGATCTCTTCTGAAGAGCTGCAGTGATATTCTGTTGTATGCCTATCCTTAATTGCCTCATTCAACTTATTGGATACTCGGGTTATTTCCAAAATTTTGTTCTAACCAGGAGTGCTGTAAAGTACAGTTAGTTACCTTTGCACAAATAGATGTGAGCTCAGGTGGAAAATATTTCTTCAGATTCCTTAAGATGGGTTTCTAGGTCAAAGTCTAGGTGGCTTTTAATAGTCAACCTGTTTACTCTTCCCAATGATAACCCAACTTTGCAGTATTCAAATATTAGGCCATTTACACCACTACACGGCATGTTCTTTTGAGAGCAAGCACCTCGTAGTTTTCACATCTGCCTGGTGGAATTGGCCCTCAAAATATTTAAATTAACATTTTATATTGTGTAGTGCCAAGCAGGGCTTGGCATGTAGCACACTTACAAATCCTCACCGATTTGCCTTGCTAACTGAAGTGTATGTATTAAATACCGGGATCTGTACTAAAAAGCCCCTTACCTTCCGCCGCCCCTTTAGGTCCAGCATTCCTCTGCCAGGGAGGGGGCGTGCCCAGCACCACGGCCAGCCCTACCCAGGCATTTGTTGGTCAAGCTCGACGCCCGTTACCCTGAGCCACGGCCCGCGCAGTCAGGCCGGGAAGAGACTTGTCTGTTATCACGCTAGGCTTCCCTGGAAGTCTCCTCGTGAGACTCGTGGCGAACTCCTGAACCACCATGGTGGGGGGAGTAAGCCGCAGTCCGGAGGAGCGGGCGCCCGGGACCCGGTGGACAGCGGCCGACGCCGCGCCCCGCCCCTCGGCACGCAGGCCCGGCGCGAGCTCGCGCATGTGCGCGCGCGCCGCCAGAGCCTCGGTCGGACCTGTGAGAGCGGGGACGGGGCGGGCGGAGGCTGGGCTGCTGAGGTACTAGGGGAGGAGCCCGAGCCACCGCTGCCGAAGGAGAGGAGCATGTCTGCAACTCGAGCCAAGAAAGTGAAGATGGCCACCAAATCGTGCCCCGAGTGCGACCAACAGGTGGGCGCCGGAGGCCAGGCGCGCGAGCGGTCGGGACGGGTGCGCGCAGGCGGCGGCCGTTGCTTGGCGGCCGTTGGCTGTGCAGAGGCCGGCTCGCCCGGGTCCCGGCAGTCGAGCGGGTGGGCCGGCCCGAGGCTTGGTGGCGGTGGCAGGAGACCCGGACCGGTCGGGCGGAGC
>PVHX01018494.1:0-36797 GCA_004024805.1 Geosciurus inauris | reverse complement strand
TCATTAGGTTTCTTTTGAAATAATAAAATGTCAGCTTAAGAAAACAGCTATTTTCTTGGACCAGTTTAGGAACTGAGATTAAGTGATCAGGCATGTAGATGTGTAAATTCAAGTAATGATGGTCCCTCGGTATGTTCATCATAAGGTCTCAGTGGGAGAGATGGAGACTTTGGGGAAGGGATTGCAATGGTGTCGGGGGGATCTGGGATCACAGCTGTGTTACCCTGAGCAGTTCTCTACCTCTCTGAGTTTCAGTAGTGTCCTCTTTGGAATGAGGTTCAATGTTACCATCTGTAATGGACTGTCTTAGGGAAAGTATGTCATAATTTAAGTGCTATCAAGGTGCTTTTATATAGCAGGCACTCGTTAGATACTGGTCCTTACCCTGTGTCTTCTCCTACTTCTCCACCCCATCCATGACTCCCATAGCAGGCTACACTCTGCAGCGGCGATGGAGTGGTGGGGTGGAAATGCAGATTGCCCAGCTCAGTTTCCTAGTTTTTGCATGGGGGAAAATGTGCATCACTATTAAATCACTCACTCTGCAACTCGTTCAACTTGCTTCCATGTCTGTGATATGGGACACATCTTGGTGACATACCCCAGTTATGGAATTGGTCCAGAATGAAGACAAATCTTAAAAATTTTAAGTCAGCACAATTCCATAATTTCTGACTTGTGCTCCAAAAGGGCAATAACAAAGATTGAAGTCAGGGAGGTGTATCTTAAGATACATCTTAAAAGTTTCTCTTCTAATTCTCACAAAACGCTGTGATATAGGTAGGCATCATGAGCCCAATCTTTGCAGTTGAGAGACATTGGGGCTCAGAGCTGGAGTGACTTTTCATAGTGAAAGGCCCCAGCAGCAAACTTGAACTTTTTTGAAATTTAGACACTACTTTACACTGATTCCTTCTTGTCATGACTATTTTGAGTCTGTTTAAACCAAAAGCACCATTATTTAAATTCTCCAATAATGGAAATTGCTTCAACTTCATATCAGCACAGATTGACTGATAGTAGTTATAATGCTGAATTGAGAAGAACGTTGAGGATGCAGCCAGGCTCTGGAAGAAATGGTAATGTGACCTCAGGCAATTCTCTGAAATTCAGTTTCATTATCCATAACCCCTTGCAATAAAATGAAAACTATGTGTTTGGTCTCTATCCCCAGTTTCTGATGTAGAGCTCCCTAAATCCCTTGGAAATTCCTGGGTGATAGGAGCATCTTTTGTTCTAATGGAGTGACTCATAGCAGTCTCCTGGATATGAGCTCATCACCAGAAAGATTAAGCTGTGATTAGAAGCTTGAAACTTTCATCCCCACATCCCATCTTTAGAGTAGGGGCAGAAGAACTGGAGATGGCATGTCTGTGTGTTAAAACTTCCACAAATATCCATACAAGATTGTAGGCTTGGTGAACACATCCCGGTGCCAAGTGGGTAGTGCACTTCAATTGCACAGAGACAAAAGTGTCTGCTCTTGGGACTTTTCTGGACCTTATCCTATGTGTTTGTTCCTCTGGCTGTTCATTTATATCCTGAACATAGTCTTTATAATAAATTGGCAATAGCAATTAAACTGTTTTCTGGGTCCTGTTAACCACTCTAACAAATTTTACAACTTCAGAAGTGGGAATCCCCAGTTTGTAGCCAAATTGAACAAAAGTTTGAGTCATATGGGGACTTGTGATCAGTGTCTGAAGTAGGGGGCAGTCTTGTGGGCCTGAGTCCATAACTTGTGGAGTCTGTGCTAGCTTTAGTCAATGTTGGAATTGAATTGATTTGTAGGACTCCAGGCTGGTGTTGGAGCATTGGATGGTGTGGAGGCAATCCCCATCTACCTAGTTACAGAAGCGCTGAGTGTCAGCATAGAAGAAAAAAAATAGTTTCTTTTTTTCCTATATACCACCTATCATGGACATGGAAAAGATGTGGTAGTATAAATACTGTATTTGCTTTTTTGTATTTAGTATATCCACTTTATTTGTCCAATGAGGAGTTAAGGTTGGGTTGAGAGGGGATCCCCCAGAGATATACAAGAGCCCCCAATTCTCCATCCTGGCCCTAATGACTCTTACTCGAAGACATATATCATCATCTTTGCACTGTCCTGTTCTCTTTGTACAGTTTACCAATTTATATTATCATTGGTACTAAGTGGAATATTTTTTGCCAGAGCTTGACTTTTATGACTTCAGAATCTTGGTTCTTCTAATGGCACTGATCTTGTCCAAACCTAAGAGAAAAACAGGCTATGTGTACTTCTTTAGCTATCTAATGCTCTGCTGACCAGCTAGGAGACCCTTAAAATAGTTGTTAAAAAGAAGCTGCAGTTACTAAACAGTACGCATTCTCTACGCATTCTTCAACACTCACATTAGTGATATAAACATGTAACTTTAAGTCTGTTCTACGGATGAGGACGCTGAGGTCCAAAGAGATGAAGTACCTTACCCAAATTACACAGCAAATAAGTAGTAGAGGCAGGATTTTCATCCAGGAATGTTAGATTTTCAAACCAATGTCCCCTACCCCCACCTTGTGCTATCTTTTCTCTTTGTTATAATAAAAATGGGGGGAAACAATTTGTTCCAGTGTTCCCATTGGCTGGAGAAAAATCTCTTTCCTCTGGTCCTCGATTTTCCCCATAACTTCACAAAATGATAGTAGGACTTTTTGGTTTCTGAAGATCCTTGCATTTCTTATGGTAGAGATTCTGTGATGGACAATCTGGAAAGTTGTAGACACTGAGGTAGAGTTTACTGAAGGTAAAGGGGATTGTAAAGCATTCTAGTTCATTTGCAGAGCTTCTGCTTTTGAAAGTATTGTTTATACCATCTTTGGAAAGAGCAGTCAGGGTTGGTTTGTAGAAAGAAGAAACTTAGCACACAGTGAGGGCAAACTTTAAGTTGATGTTAAAATACCTATTAGAGAAATAAGTTTATTTCCAGCTCACTCAATTTTCATATGTCTATCTTCCCCATTTCCTTATTGCACATATGCAAAAAAGAGATAATTATTCCCAAAAACAAACATTAAAAATTTCTTTAAGTCTTTTCCTAGTTAGAAAGATGCTATGACAGTAGCTAATGCTAAGGATAAGTATACCCTAAGATCTAGCAATTCCACTTCTAAGAGTGCATGCTACTAAAATATATGCATATGTTCACCAAAGGACATGTTCTAGAATGTTCATAACAATATTCGTGATAGCTTAAAACTGGAACTACTCAAATGCCTACCTATAGTATGATGGGGTAAGTGGCTTTATATATCAATATGTTAATGTACTACATCAAGGACTAGGATGTAATTCAATGGTATAGCACTTGTCTAGTATGTGTGAGGCCCTGGGTTCAATTCCCAGCACTAGAAAAATAGAGGAATAAAAGCTATCCTGTAATAAAAATAAATGAAGTACAACCTCATATAACAACATGAATAATTCCCACAAAAATGATGCTGACTAAAGGAAACACAAAAAGGATATACCATATAGTTCCACTTCCATGAAGTACAAAAATAAGCAAAGCAAAATTAACAGTGCTGGGACAACTGAATATCCACACATAAATGAATGATGTTTAGCCTCTATCTCATAATATATACACAAATAAACTCAGAATAGATCACAAACTAAATACAAACAAATAAAACCACAAAACTCTTAGAAGAAAACATAAAGGTAAATTTCCATAATCTCATATTTGGTAATGAATCCTTAGATATGACACACACAAAAAAAGAAGCCACTAAAGAAAAAATTAACTTGAACTTCCTCAAAATTAACAATATTACCAAGAATATGGAGAAATATTTGCAAATCATATATATATGCGCTAAGAATCTAAAACTCAGAACTATTACAAAAAGACAAACAACCCTATTAAAAATGGACAAAGAACGTAGACAAACACTTTTCCAAAGATTAAAGACAAAGGTTGGCTATTTAAAATTCTTACAGAATGAAAAATAACAACCCTTGCTGGAGATGTGGAGTAATTGAAACCCTCATGTGTTACTGGTGGTCATGTACAGTGATATGGCTACTGTGGGATGGTTCTTTCGTTCTCCAAAAATTCAGCAGGGCACGGTGGTGCACACCTGTAATCCCTGTTGCTCGGGAGGCTAAGGCAGGAGGATCATGAGTTCAAAGCCAGCCTCAGCAAAGGCAAGGCACTAAGCAACTCAGTGAGACCCTGTCTCTAAATAAATACAAAATAGGGCTGTGGATGTGGCTTAGTGATTGAGTACCCTTGAGTTCAATCCCAAGTACCAAAAAAAAAAAAAAAAATTCAAATATGGAATTAACATACAACTTCACAATTCTCAAAGATATATACCCCCAAACCAAATATTGAAAAAGAGTGAATATACATACATATTTGCAACAAATTATTCATAATAGCTGAAATATAAAATAAAATCATATGTCCATTAACAAACTGTTATATTTTAAATAATTTTGCTGACTCGAAAATAATGTGGGTTCCAATTTTTGTTGCTGAACGTAAGTAGAGTCCTCTTCCCCAAACTGCTTGAAAAAAACATTTTGCTTCTATGGGGAATTTTTGCCAGTGACCTTTTGACAAAACTTGTATTGACATGTGACACACATACAAAAAAGAATGTAAATTTATAAGTGCTTGATGAATTTTCCCAAACTGAATAGAATTAGTAACTTATACCAACATTGAGAAATAGGACATTACCAGTACCCCACAAATCTTCTTGTCCAGAGATTATCATTACCATCCCTCTGAAGGCTAAGTGCTATTCAGATTCTAATGGCATAAATGGTTTGCTTATTATTATTTTGCTAATTGCTGTAGTTTGATTATGGTTTGTCCTCTGAAAGTCATGATGAAGTTCAATTGTTATTGTGGTAGTGTTGTGGAGCAGAAGTAATTTGAGCTGGTAGATTCTTAAATCTACTTGCCATATCATCCATTCTTTGAGTGCTGTATTTGTATGAAAGGTCAACAAATCAAAAGAGATTCTCTAATCAAAGTAAGGACAAGAACTATCCTGGATAGTCCACCTTAATTTTCTCTAACTAACCCAGGGTAGACCCAGCAACAACTTTCTAGAGCTTTGGAGTTCCGAAGAGCATAATGTAAAAGTAACAGATCTGATCTATTCTATTTTACAGAAAGGGAAATTGACAGAAGTTCATTCCAAATTTGAACTTGTCTCTTGCCCAGAGCCCACAAGTAGAGAATAGAGACATCACTGACCTAGCTGCTTTGCTGCTTCCCGGTCCCTGGGCTCTCTCCACAGGGGTCTTGATGGGATGCAGAGTTCTGTAAGGTCTTGGAAGCCTGAGTTCCCAGATGCAATGGTGGTGGACATTAGAGGCAGCCACGGACCACACTTTTGGGGGTGTTCTATTTTTTTCTGTCCTTGACATTAGCCCAGTTGTGGTCCACCCTGGGGTTGGGGGATGGTTATCCCATAGTTTTTAGAAAGTGTATAAGCATAGCTGTACACTGTGCATAAGCATAGCTTTTATTTCTCTCTATAAATCTATGGCACTCCTAAAAGAATTCCTCTGAGAGGCTGCAGGGAAGGTGACGGGCTCCTTCAGACAACATTTTTGTAATTGAAACATTACAAGGAGTTCTTTCCATATACATTCCACTCTATACATCACAGAATACATGTATCATCTTGTAAAGGTATTCATTTATTCAATCAGGTGTTGAACAGTTATTTCCTGAGTGTTGCTGTGTGTCATGCATTGGACTAAAAGCACTGATATGAGTGGTGCCTGCGACAGACATTCACAGCCACTGTTCTCACAGAGTTTATCAACCACATTTAGAGACAGTCATGTAGTTCATTGGTGTGCAGCGTGTGAAGTGTTGTAAATAGAGGAAGCTATCATCTCAAGGGAAAACAACAAATGCTGCAGGCAGAGATAACATGCACAAAACCCGAAAAGGTGAAATAGAGTACAGCTATGTGGGAAATAGCTAATGTTCAAGCCAGTGAGATCTGGATTGGGGTGGGGGGACCTAGGAGCCACACTGGGAAAGAGAGATGTTAGGTCATGTAAGAGAGTTAGTTACACAGAGACAAAATCACCAAGAACTTTGCAAATGCTTAATCTGTGTATTTTCAGAAGATGACCCTGAGGCAGGATTCAAATGCAAGCCATTTATTAGGATAATGATCTGGGTACCTACCAGCTCAGAGATGGCATGTGAAACTAGGATAGCCCAAAAGAGGGTGCATTATCAAATATGTTACCACAGGGAGCAGCTGCAAATGAATTTCCCCAGGGATGAAGCAAGCCAGTGGATAGTACACTTCTGAGATGCTAGGCAGCTGGAGTACTTACCAATCTCTCCTATAGGTCACTGGTCAAGGGATTCCCTTTGGGGGAGGTCAATCCTCCAACAATCCCCCTTTCATGCTGGTGAGCACACAGTGTTCAGGCCACCAGGAAAAACTCTCAGGCAAAGTGTTGCAGATACTTACTGGGAAGTCAGACCAGCACACATTATGGTGGCAAGAGATACACACAGAGAATGAATGGGATCTGCTCTGGCAGGCATGTGGTTGGACACTATACTGATCACAATGCCCAAACATGGCAGGTTTTTAGGAAATAGAATATCATGAACAAATTTCAGTTTTGAGAAGGATCCCATTGTGTGGAACAAAGGGTGCCAGGGAGAGCTAGGCTTCATTGGGACCAAGTAGGGACCTGGAGTGGTGAGAAGCTGGGAGAAATGAAAGAAGATGAGAAATGTTCTGTTGTCCTGGGGCAGCAGTAGAAATATGAAGCTGGAATCAAGAGAGGTACTGGAAGTGGTAGAGTATTACAGTCATAAATTAGATATTGAGGATGGAGAGAAAAAGAGGTGAGATAATTTAGTTAAAATGCACATATGTGCAATTAATATTTCAGTGTTTAGGGACAATAAGTTATCCAGGAAAGGCAGAAAGAATGCAAGAGGTCAAATCCATACCAATTCATTTTTCATAGGAAAAGACTGTGAGCAGAGGTAGATGTCACCATAGACCTGGATAATGCCTGAGTCCTTCTAACAGTTTACATCCACAGAGAACTGCCCACAGAATCCCCTATTTCACCTTCTCCTAAAGAACTTTTTATCCACAGCATGATGCCTTTGAGTTCTATTGAAACTGGATTCCACAGAAACTCTTAGGCACCTTGGTATTCTCAGCAGAGTACACCAATCCCTTCTTCTGCACTAGAGGCTCTCTTACACTAACATTCATCAGAATTCTCTGGAAGATTTGTTAAAACACTGATTACTGGGCCCCACTCCAGAATTTCTGATTCCTTGGTTCTGGTGTGGGGCCCAAGAATGTGCATTTCTAAAAATTTTCCCTGTGATATTGTTACTGCTCATTGATAAGGGAGGACACACTTGGAAAACCACAAATGCAAATGTGAATTCTTCTTTCAAGAATTGTTGTATGCACATATCTAATAGGCTAGGTGATAGAGATTCCCCAGTGAATAAGATAAACACCACATGGCCCCTGCCCTCAGGGAATTTCCTATCTGTGGAGATAGGAGAGTGAGCACATATTTAAATTCCAATGTAAAAGACCAAGCCTGGGAAAGACTTCAGGGTAAGAACGTGATGCTCAAATGAAGTTTTGAACATGAGTAGGAGTCAAGAAGACCAAGAAGAAAGAAAGGCATGTTCCAGGTAGAGGGCATACTGACCAAGGCCTGGGAATGCATAATGCACAGAAATACATTAACAAAACCGTAAGCTATTAGGTGGGAACAGAACATCACTTACATGTAGGTAATCACTAGAGATGGGGCTGGAGAAGAGCTCGGAAGGCTTCTTGGAGAAGGCAGCATGTAAACTAAGCCTCGACGAATAAACATCTCCTCATTTTCTCTTCCTTCTCCAAGCATCTGAAGAAGTGCCGACAAATAAGTATTTGTCGAGGAGGTGGAGTGCTCTCCTAGAGCTCTGGGACCAAGTGGGAGGCTGCATTGTAAGAAGTTAGAGTAGGGGTGGGTGCCCAGGTGAGAAATGACCTGGTGGTTCTGGGGCAGTAATTGAAAAAGGAAGTAGCAGATGGATTATCCATCTAATCCATCCCTGATGGTACTCTGCTACAGCCCTGTCTAGGCTTTGCACGAAAAGGAGCATTTCATTCTCCTTGATACCCTAGCACCATACGGAACACATTCTTTTTCTTGACTAAAAATATGTCAAGGTAATACAGACCATGTGTAGAAAGGGAGGTGACCAGATGTCCCATTTCCTACAATCCCTGAAGCACAGATATCAAGTGCATCCATCCATCCATTCATCTGTATGCATGCACGCGCACATGCGCACACATACAACTCCCCACACACAATCTTTCTATGAGCACAGACCAGGGAAGCAAAGTTTCCAAGGGCCAACTTTAAAACCTCTTTTCCATGGAGCCAGAAAGAAAACTTAGTTTCCAAACATTTAGTGCACCATCTCAGACCTAAGTGCAAACCTTGATATTTCTCCTCCACTAGCAGAATGACTTTCCTCAAAGTTGTTACAAATATTTCTCTGTGTCGATATTTTAAAAATAGTTTCCACAAAGCTCTCTGCCAAATGCTTTCATCTCAAACATCCTCAGCTCTCCTGGAACTCAAATTAACACATACAAAGCACTAGTTGTTAGGACTCCATTCACCTGTAAATTTTAGGTTGTCTTCAGAGCTTAAAACCTATAGGTAAGTTCACTTCTTGAAAAATATTGCTGTCCAGAATCATATCTGGCCTAATCTACCTTTCTTGTTAGGCTTGTCTTTTGCTACCATTCCCATCTATTCTCTCCTCTTCCCTCACTTTATGATCCTGCCACAAGGAACGTATTCAGTTACCCTAATATGCCATGCTGTCTTGATTCTGAGCTTTGGATTCAGGCTGCTCCCTCTACATAGAACGACCTCCCTACCTATGCGGAGCTCACTCAGATCCATTCTTCATTTCTCAGCCTAGAGAAGCTCACTTACTTAGCACACACAATAATCCATTGAGACAGGTATAATGATTAATACTCTCATTTTACAAATTGAGGCAAGAGATTTGAAATACCTTCCCCAACATCACATGACAAGTAAGGGCATGAAATAAGAATGTGAACTCTAGCAATGTGATTCCGAACTCTCAAACGTAAATATGCCCAATGACACTCCACGTGGCCTTCTTCAAGTTGTATCAAGTCCATCAGCCCTCTGGATCCCCATCAGCCCCCATTTCCTCCACATTGCTTTAGGCATACTACAGTAATGGTCGGCTCACTTCTATTCTTCAGAATCACACAGACACTGCCTCTTATTCAATGTGTATGCTGAGGCACACAGTAGGCTTTCTACGATTATTTGAGCAAGATGTGAGTAAGTTTGGACTGGGGTACACATGCAGATCTCATGAATGATAGAAACTCTAGGTTGTGACTAAAGCGATTAAGAAAACAAAGTATGTCAGTACTTTGGAAATGCTGCCAACACAAAAATTACGTATTGATTACCAGTTGTTATGGTTTAGAGGTGGTGTCCCCCAAAAGGTCACATGTAAAACAATGCAAGAAGGTTCAGAGGAGAAATGATTGAGTTGTAAGAATCTTAACCCAGTCAGCAAATTAATCCCCTGATAGGGATTAACTGAGTGGTAACTGAAGTGGTGGGGTATGGCTGGAGGAGGTGGGAATTGGGGCGTGGCTTGAGGTTATATATTTGTATCTAGCCAGTGGAATCTCTCTCTCTGCCTTCTGATCATCACGTGAGCTGCTTCCCTCTGCCACACTCTTCCTCCATGATGTTCTGTTTCACTTGGGGTCCTAAGAAATGGAGCCGGCTGTCTATGAATTGAGACCTCTGAAACTGTGAGCACTCACATAAACTTTTCCTCCTCTACAATTGTTTCAGCCAGGTCTTTAGCCACAGCAGTGAAATAGCTAACTAAAACAGCAATCTTTCTCATTTTTTCATTGAAGAAACCAACTCCCCCACGGCACCCCCGCAAAAGACTTTTAACTGTGAAGATTTCCTGGGATGAACATTTGTTTGGAGACAGAAAATCTGATTTTAAAATACAAACAATAATTCTAATACTGAGTACAGTAATACTTGCCTATGTCAAGAAAACAGAGTTTGATTGGTTAAGCAGAAAGCTAGTGTGTAGATTTTGGTGCCAAGTAGGGATTTGGGACTGAGAGAAGGATGCTTAAACACCTGAGAAGATGTGCAACCAAGACTAGGACCCCTACCCAGGACACCTGGTGAATTTCCCTGGACATTGGGTGTTAGTCTTCCCAGGCTGAGGTGAGGGCTGGCCAAGCTCCTCCTCAGGCAAGGGTCGGGCCTGCAACCCGAGTCTCCAGCTGGCAACAGGGAGGTGAGATGGCCTCCCAGATTGACCTGCCTTTCTTTTGACACCCTTGGGTTCCAAGTGAGAGGGTTTGCGGTTTCCAGTGAGTTGCAGAGCTGATAAGTAGCCAGGCTTCTAGGCTCCAGCTTCATTGTGAGACTGCGATCAAACAGACAGCTGACCTCCTGATCATCACCTCCCTGGGCCAGTTAGAAAGCCTCTGAAATTGAAAATACTAGCCTTTCTATTTCTGGATCAGTTTTTCAATTCATCTCTTCTCATCTGTCCTTTCAGGTAGAGTTCAGATATTACTTGCTTAGAGTAGGATGGTGTGTTCAGCCTTGAAAGTTTGGTATTGTGGCCACTCTCTGTGACCTCATGACCCCTCTGTTTTCTCTCCACGGCACTTGTCAGCCTGCTACAAATGACTGTCCTAGCCCCTTGGGACTGTAAGCAATGCAAGTGAATTTCTATCGCTACTGTACATGGTACAAAATAGGTGTTGCCTACATGCGTAAGGAATGAAGGAAGGAAGGAAGGAAAGCTAACCATAGTACATCAGTGGCATGCAATACTCTACAACAAGCTCCAGCAAATTATAGCCCACGGGCCAAATCCAGTCCTTTACCTATTTTTTGGAAATAAAATTTTACTGGAACACAGACATGTTCACTCTTTCACATACTACCTGTGGCTGCTTTCATGAAGAAGAAGTGAGTAACTGTGACAGAAGCCATATATCCCACAAAGCCTAAAGGATTTACTATGTGACTTGTTAAAGGAAAAATTTTGCTTACCCCTGCCCAATAAGATAAAGCCCAATTTTTTAGGACACGTCCCTGCTTACCTGTTCAGACAAATGGTAGTTACTCCACCTATAATAGCTATTTCAGGTGTGCTGAAATATTGGCAGTGCCAGGGAATTGTCCAAAGTGTGATGCTCATCCAGCCATCTCAGACTCCACTCTCAAAACTCTCTATAATATATGTTATTATTGTTACATAATGTGTAATAAAAATAAATATGTATCCACATGAAAGTCTTTCTCCTCTACATCCTGAACTACTCAAGAGCATGGATAACCAATTTATTCAACACATATTTATTAAGTGCCCAAAATGTGTCAGGCTTGGTTTTAGGAGCTTGAGATTGAATGGTTACCATGCTTGTGGCACATGTAACCAAGGGAAATAGGGTCCTAAGATCATTCTTCCTCCATTCTGTGTGTCCACTGACCAACCCAGTGCCCAGCATATTATAGTCACCCAGTGTACATGTTTGAATGAATGGATGAAAGGATGGTCTCGTAACCAGACTCATACTTTATTCTTTGCATAATACTCTCAACAGTGAAGTGAAATTAGGACCCAACTTGCTTCTATTTCAACCTTTGATGGGCATTGTAGGTAGAAAGGAAATAAATGTGAAAAACATAGGTTTAGGGACAGAGGGTGTAGCTCAGTGGTAGAATGTGTCCTTCACATGTGCATGGCTCTGGATTCTATCTCTAGCTCTGGGGTTGGGGGAAACAACAGAAAAACAATGAAAGAACATAGGTTTGGAAAGAAACAAACTGCCTGGATTTAAAGTATGCCAGTGGCTCTGATTATGATCTCAAATGAACTGCTTCTTTGTGTGACTCATTATATTTGTCTGTAAAATGGGGATTCAAATGTCAACCACAAAGAAATGTCTTGTAGATTAAATGAACTAATATTATAAAAGTCCTTAGACCAGAGTCTGGCCCATAGTGAGGCTTTATTGGTGTTGACTATCAGTATTTTCATTGCCATTGTTACTGCTACCTAACCAAAACCATGTGACAGTTTGGGGAACCCGCTTGGTAAAATGGGCATCCTATCGGCAGTGCTCAAGGGATCCAACTAGAGACATCAGTGAGAGGAACTCATAACCTGTACATTGCTCTCCAGATGTGAGCTGTGGTCATGACACCCTCCAGATGTGTGGAGCAAGCCATTGGTGACCATCTACGAGGAGCAAACATCTGGAGGCCTGACATGCCATCATCTCAGCCTCTGCCGCCTTGTCTCCCACAACCCTTTCTCCCACCCAGAAGCGGCCTGCCAGTTCCAAGGTGGTAGTGTGAAGGATAACATTCTTCTGTTCTCCGTCTAGTGTGGAAATTCCATCTCTTTGCTGTTTCCATCATGTCAGAATTGCATTAAGGGTCCATTAAGGCTTCTTGTGGAAAGGCAGGAGGGTGTGGAGGGAGAGAAGGAATGGGAATCCCTTTTACTGGGCTTTTTACTAGTACTCTTAGATGAAATCTTTCCATCCAGTCACCAAAGTGCTTATTGGGTCATGGCTACTGCTAGAAGGTGATTTTTTAAAAAAAATAGACCAACAGCAAAAGAATGCCTCATTGAAGCTAAGCACACGTCCACGGCATTTTTTTTTCCAGTCCTCTTTTTTTTTTCCTATTTGCTTTCCCAAATACAACAGTGTCTGGGTTAGTTCTCAAAGCACTTTTGGCTTTAAGGCAGAAACAGCTTTGTAGGGAGTCCCCAGAAGTAAGTCAGTTCAGCACAACACGCATTTATTTAGCATCGACTTTGTGCCAGGCACCATGCTGGCACGAGAGTCCTAGAGCTAAATAGAGTATTGCCCTGTCTTTGGAGATTTCACAGACTCCGGAAGAGACGAGTCACAGAAACCAGAGCTTCACAACATACTATGTTAAGACTAACATGGGCGTGATCCCTGACGCTTGGGAGTATCAGAGGAGAGGCAGATAGGCAAACACTGTGTGGCCTGGGTTCACCACAGAACCCAGCACGTAGTAGGTCCTCTATAAGAACACCATGAATGAATAATAAGCCCTGTCTCTTTGCGTACAAAAAAAAAAAAGACTTTCTAAAGAAAATGGTATTGGCTCACAGTTGAATATATGTACCAGGGTTCACAGATTGCAAGAGGAGACCACAGAATTGAGCCCAAAGGAAA
The DNA here is from genome assembly GCA_004024805.1 of Geosciurus inauris. Taxonomy (NCBI): domain Eukaryota; kingdom Metazoa; phylum Chordata; class Mammalia; order Rodentia; family Sciuridae; genus Geosciurus; species Geosciurus inauris. Next base: position 23,471 of record PVHX01018494.1, on the reverse strand, counting down.
CTTACTGCAGGCATCTGGGGAAGTTGGCTCATCAGCTTTAACCTGTAGGAGGAAGTCCGAAGAACAAGACTTGAATGAATTAGAAAATCAGGCTGTTTCAGGGGCTTAGTAGCAAGAAGAGCTCAAAAATCTCATCCAGGTTCTACAACAAACTCCAGTTGTTTCTTTCCTGCATCTGTCTGCTCAGGGGGCAGAGTACTGGAAGTAAGGCTCCAATTGACCACACGCAGACCAGGCAGCTGGGTAACAGAATCACCTGAAGTGGGAGAATGCAACACCAAGACCTTACTTGGTGGGGCAGGACAGAGATAGTTCTCCATTCCCTCCTTCCAAAGACATCATGGTGTTTGGGAGAAGGTGTCATTGTTGCTGAATAACTAGAAGAGAAATTAATACTGTCCATCACAGTGAGAAATAGATGGAGGGTAAAAGATGCTAAGAGTATGCATGATTTGGGAAGCAGGATGAAATAAAGGGGTGAAAAAACAAAGGGTAGGCAGGAAATGAGAAGCAGATTAGGCACTTGGGTACAAAGCATAAGAAAAATGGTCTCAGGAGCAGGATATGGAGAAAACACAGGATTCCTACACTCGATTGCACCCAGGTTGGGATGAGACAATAAAGCAAGCAACGGAACCCAATACCATTCTTGCCTGTGTCACTGCTGCCTGGGACCCTTGGACTGTTTTTGCTCAGCATAAATGACTGCTGCATGTTTTGTGACTGCTACTTCCCACTCACACTGGGATACACAGATTAACCAAGTTCAAATACCATTAACCCAATTATAGTAGTACTGCGCAAGCTCTGAGCTTGGCCCATCCCCAACTGGAAGTTTCACTTGAAGACTTAAAAGGAACAAAGGCAGAAAAGTTTCAACTGTGGCCCATGCCCCAAACCCCCAGCCAACCAAGGAAACCCTATTGCCCTTAAATCATCCTTTGCTGTGTTTTGCTTTTATGATTTCATTTTTAGTGCAAGCCCTAGTGTCTTATGCACTAGAACATGAGGTTGGGTGAAAATCTCTTTCTCCCTGAAGTTAGGTTTTGTGGAAACCAATACTGATGCCAAGAGAATGCATGAGAAAATAACTAAAGAAAGAAATGGCAAACCGCAAGACTTTACTGAGCACTTACTCTGTACCAGGGTCTATGTCAGTGTCTTTTTTATTTATTTGTAATGTCTTCCTAGCATACTAGGGAGATGAACCTGGTGAGATAGATGAACCTGGCGATAACCTGTTTTTCTGTTGAACAAATTGAATTCCAAATCTGTAAACATCCCATGATTCAGGAAGCTGGGAATTGGACTCAAGTTTCATTTGAGTAAAACTATTCCTCAGAATCTCTCTAGCCCTTAATGATTCCTTCTGTAGGTATTGTCCTCTTCTTACACAAATTTCCTCTCTACTTGAATGCCTCTCTCAATTTGTACCTCTCTAGTGATGGAAAGTTCACCATAGACTCTCCCACCCTTCCTACCTCACTCCCAACAAGTAGTCCCAAGTGACCCTCATCTTGGCTCAGTTCTGTTCTCTTGAATCCCAAAAAAGGAATCCACGCTTTTAGCCTCATGCTTGTGATTGCAGGACCTGAAGATGGAACTGGACCTTGGTACATTCCCAGTGGAAACTCACAGGCTGAGTGGAGATTCTTTTGTAAATCATTTAGACTTGTGGTTCTCAAACATGCCATCCATCAAAACCACCATAGGAAACACACAAAAATACAGACTCTCAGGTCTTTCTCAAGGCTTGCTCAATTGGAATCTCAGCAGAGCCCAGGAATCTGTGTTTTCCCCCAACCTCCTGAGTCATTTTGATGTTTCAACCTGATTTTCTCTAAGTTGTGGAAGATCAAGATTCTAAAAGGAAATAAAATCTGCCCAAGGCTACACAGCCAATCAGTCATGATTTTTGTTTTCTTTTGCTTTCCTGGTAAGGCCAACTTGCCTTGTTAATCACTACAGATGGGCCCCCTAAGCATTCGCTTCTTGTTCTGCCCCAGGAAGGTCGTTGACTATGAAGTTGAATAGCTTGCAAGTGAAAAAACTACGTCATTTCTAATCATAAAACCTAATGAACCACAAGCAGGCCGGTATTTTTGCTGCAAACCCACCAGGAGAGGCTGGCCTGACTTGGCACATGCCTTAATTCCTGAGAAGTGGTCAGGCTTTCTCCTTTCCCTTCCCTACCTGCCCAGAGTTCAGGAAAAGGGATGGGCCTGGGGTTACCATGGGGTCAGGAATGCACTGGAGATCAAATCAGAGAATATGCCAATCTCCCTTCTGCCACCAAGATTGTTGGTGGCTACCAAGTGGGGTAAGAAAAGAGACAAGGGAAAATACCACCACTAACATGCCTGGCACAGACTGACCATTGAAACTACTCAACAAATGGCATTTACTGCTCCTGTCATTGAAATCTCTTATTCTATTCGGAACCTCTGAGACCAGCTTCTCTGACCAAGGGAGAGACTGTTTTATATTTGAATGGAGTTTTCCAGTTCCTGTAAGCAGTCTCTAGTCTGCTCAGTGGCCCTGCAGCAATCTCACAAGTGGGCCTCCTGGAAGCCTCTAAAGGGAAGTGGTCAGGCATCTGGAAGAAAGAAGCCCCCAGGACTGCTTAGACTTGGAAGTACCATGTGAACTCAGATCCTTAGCCTAGTCTTCATTTTTTTTTTTTTTTCATGAACAAAGTGCAGATCCTGAGCTCTGCTCTAGAAGAGGCAAGGAAGAATGGTTTTGAGACTACATCAGCACCTGTTTTCTGAGTGCCTACCATAGTTCAATCTATTCTCACCCCTGCAGGCATAAAACATGGTCAGATTCAGGAGCTCACATCTTAGGGAGAAATGGGCATCAAAAGGGGCCATTAGGATCCAATGAGCTAAGTAGGAACATCAAGGAAATATGGAGATCAGAGGAACAAAAATGTGGAACCCCTAACCTTAATTTGGTTGGTAAGGTCAGAGCCGATTTCTTGGAATAAATAACTATTTTCCTCCATGAGTTTCCTTGGTAAATATCAATGTCCTTTTCAAATCTATCCGAGGGTTTACCCACTCCTTTTCCAATGCAGGCCATGGGAACTTGAAAATCCTAGAATACTAAAGTGGAAGGATTCCACAAGAAGTTCACATCCAACCAACTTATTTATGGAGACACAGTGAGCGTTCTAGTGGGAAGAAACTGGCTCTGGGGAAAACCCAGAGCTGGCAGGTGTCAGAGCTGGGTCCAGAATCTGAATTCTTAACTATTCATTTAGGGTGCTTGCTGCTAGCTGAACTGACAACCTTCCCAGCCTCCTTGTCACTTGTAAGTGTGCGCACACACACACACACACACACACACACACAGAGGCACACATGCCTGCTTGTCCAGCAGGGCACACCTGTGGTCCCTCACCCTCCTCTGCTGCCAACTCTTATAAAACAGGAAAACAGAACGGCTTGGCTTTGGCTATAACATGTACAAACAAATGGAGCAAAGTTTCCAAAGACAGACAGACAGTGAACACCTTTCAGGGTCTGGCAGTTTTATGGGGAGAAGCCAATTAAAAGCACAGCCCACACAAAGCCTGTGGGTTTTGTTTGGCTGTGGACTTCTCTTCAGGTCCCTCACATGCTGTACTGATGGCGCACATTGGAAGGACCACCGTTCTTGAGAGCTCCGGGCGTGGTTCCTTCCTAAGGGTTCCCTCAGTTGAGGTATCAAGCTCAATTTTATTGGGTACTAGCTATAAGCAAAGTCCAGTGCAAGGGTCCAGCATACAGAGAGAATCCTATGCAGCTGATGCCTGCATGATGCTTCTAGTCCCACGGAACAGAATGACATTGATTTCTACAACAAAGGCAGGGAGTCCAAACTATGAGAGTCCAGAGGCAAAAATCACCTGCTCCTTCTGAGAGAGGCAGAAGGCATCAGGAGCTGTTGAATGACATTTAAACTGGATCTGCCCAGCTGCAAAACCATTCCTGGCAGAGGGTCAGCACATGCAGAGGCCAAGAGAAGATGTGTGAGAAGGCATTTCTGAGACTCCTGTAGGCTGGAGACTAGGGCACTGGGTTCAAGAATGACAACAGGTAACATGTATGTAATACTTGTTGCCTGTTGATGCCATTCTAAGTATATGATATATACAGACCCATTTAGTTGCAAAAACCTTCTGTGGGGGACTGCTATTTCTCTCAAATGCCAGAGGAGAAAATCAAAGCATGGAGAAGTTGCCATTTGCTCGGGGCTATTGGACCATTAGCAACCAGTCATGTGTAGACTGTGACAGTGACTGGGATTGTCTCTAGGGCAGTGGCGATGGAGAGTCAGGGAATCTCAGTTTTCCAAAGCCTTCTATTGAGACCTCCATCCTCTCTAGACTGGCCAGATGCAATAGTCATTGTGCTGCTATCAATTTCAAAGAGATAAAGTGCACAGAAAAGGGACAAGGAAAAGTAATCTTTGTACACAAGTCATCATCTAATACAAATCCTCATGCCCATGACACATATATTTTCCCCAGTGTGGTGGGAGCCTGTGGGGAACTCAGAACCCAGAAAGAGTAAATGGCCTGCTCCAAGTCATACAGCCACTGTACGTCAGAGGCAAGATTAAAAACTAGAGCTCTCCGCCTTAAGAGGAAGCGTAACAGTAAAAACGCTGGGGTCAGATGAGATCTGGAGTGGGATTTGGTTCTGCCACATACTAAGTGCCTGAGACGAGGGAGTTTCTTAAATTCTCTGCGGCTCATTTATTTCTTCTGTAAAAGGTGGATGATAATTTATACATCACAGAGTTAGGAGAAGTACAGGATATAATACATAAAAAAAATCTGATAATCTCTAAGAAATTAATTAAGTGATGATGTTGATAAAGATAAGGATAGTGATGAAGAAGATGATGATGAGAGGAAGGTAGGGGTGGTGCTGGTGAAGGAGAAGGAGGTGAAGGACTCCTTGCATAAGTCCAGTGGTTCACTCTTCTGCATAACTGTGCATGGTTATACACAAGTCCACGCGTGGTTTCCACATAAAGCTAAATGATATTCTTGGCTCTCTGATTTTGCAGTTACTATACCTGCAAATCATGCCTCATCCATGCACTGCCCATTACGCCCATGTGATTCATCGTCCACTTCATACCTCAGCTAGTTCTGTCCAGTCTAACACTCAAACACATTGGAAAAGAGAACACCCATGTCACTAGGCCAGTTAGTCATCAAGCCTTATTGAATTAACTTCCTGTACACCTCTCAGATGCAGCCTTACCTTGCAATGGCCCTCGTCTAGCCCTCCCCGTCTCCCTTCTAAATAATTCCTACAATCTCCAGTCTAGTCCCCGTGTTTCTCTTCCTTCTATTTGCTACTATGCAACAGGAAGTTCTTTTTTCAAAATGCTTATCTAGCTACATCATACCTCTGCTTTCAATGGCCAATATGGCGTCACTCTGACAACTTCTTCATCTCACTGCCCAGATACTTGCTCATCGTCCCTCAAATGGGGTGCACACTTACTGATGTGCTGGTCTGTCTGCCCACAAGGACCTTTCTCGACTGCTGTACTTACTGAATTCTCGTACATCCTTCCACTGTGAAGGTTTTCCTGATGATCATTGCCTTCCAATGATAGAATTCATTGCACCTCCCATTTCCTATGTAAATAAGTCACTATTATAGCTATCATAGATACTTATTGAGAACTCTCAATGTAAGTACCAAATGGCTTTACATGCATTATCTAACTTAATCTTTCCAACAGTCTTTTGAAGGTGTGTTTTTAATCCCCTCCATGGATAATGCAAGTGAAGTTTAGAGTACTTAAATTGATATCTGTTAGCTTGAGCCTCCTAGCAAGACCCGTAGTTTTTGCTTTTCCAGTTTCTCTCAGTGTCCAGCCTCTCTTCACTGTAAGTTACATAGCCAATATTTAAACTCAGGTTGGCTTGACTCCAAAGTGCCTGATTTAATCACACTGTATTTAGTTAACCAAGTTCTAGGAGTTCCTAGGGGCAGGAGCTGAATCTTCTTCACCTCAATATCCCAAATCTGGAAATCAATGCTCAGGTATTTGTTGGAAGTTAAACTTTTTGACTAAAGATAGAGAAAGAGAGTACTGCATCCATTTGCTCGGGAGGGAGTAAGTACAGGGCTTGTGGTTTGGAATTCCTCTGTCTGCCCAAGTTTGCTCAGTAACTCAAATATCTTCATTTACAGGATATAGGATTTGGGGCAGGTGATTCAGTTTGCCTAAAACTCAGTTTTTCAAGTTGTGGCCACAACAGCATGTGGCTGTTTTGCAACTGGTCAAAGGAGATAAAAATGTAGAGCCATTGATATGATGAGGATTCCTAAAGAGTAGTTACTGGCATTTGTCTCTGCACTGTACTCTGCCATGAAGCTTGCCTGGAGGAGGTATTTCTTGACTATACAAGAGAAGGGGCTGGGGTTGGGGATGTAACTTGGTGGTAGAGCACTTGCCCACCATGAATGAGATCCTGGGTTCAATCCCAGCACTGCACACACACACACACACACACACACACACACACAAAGCTGAAGAAAAAGGGTCATTTTAAGAGTGATTTCTTGTGCACCTAGGGGTTTACACACATCTCTGTGTGTTCACAACTTCTTTATCTGTTGGTGGAGACCACATGAGAAGTCCCATCCTTGCCAGCACCATGGGACCTGAGCTGCCCTGGTGTTTTCTGTGGCAGCACATGAATCAATTCTCAGTCTCATCCGGCACAGGCCAGAGCCCCAGACCTAGAAGCCTCATTTGCACTTCAAGATTTTTCTCTTTCTTTTTCCACTGAAGCATTTTTACAAATATTGGTCTAACTCTCTTTCCTATCATGGCAGAGTATAAGCATGAGAGCATGCATGTGTGTGCACACGCTCACACACACACACACACACATACACACACAGCTTCCTATTCTTGAGAACCCTGTGATGGCTGGAAAAGATCAGACTATAGTGCCAGAAAAAAGGAAGCTGAAACCACAAAGGAGTGCAGATGGGAGAATGAATAGGGACAGCTGGATGGCAGATATTCTCAGGGATCACCACTGTCTTTAAGAGTTTCTGGGAAACCCATACACTTCTTCTTGGATATCTTGCTGTTGTATTAAGTTCCATATTATGATCATTTTTCTTGTAGTTAAATTTTTATATTACTTACGATTAATATCTCACAGAGCTATTAGTCATTAATTCCTTCTTTTACTCAGAATTCTCTAGACTTTCTCAGATAAGTTTTCTTAGTTATCTCCCTAAGGTTCATAACATTGTGGATATGTTCTCTATTAGGAGAAAACAATAATCTACTGCATGCTACTATATGTTGGGTTGGACACATCCTGCCAAATATATCAAGATGCACGAGAATCTGCAAGGGGATAGACTATCATTGACCCCATTTTGTTGGTGAGGAAACTATTAAGATGTCAAGTTACTCACCTAAAATTAATACCTGATAAATGGCAGTGGAGTCAGATTCAAAATTAATCAGGCTCAAATCACTGCCTCAGCTTATTAAGCAGTTTAATTTTCTGCAATTGTTGAGCTAAAATTTTCCTCAGGTTGAGCCAAGAAAATGGAAAGCTGTAGCAATGGATTGGTTCAGCAAAGGCCTGGGACCTAGGGTTCAGGGATGGATATCCATGAGAAGCATTCAGAACAGGATTTATCACATGGCAAGTACTCAATGAATGGTAAATATTACTTTTAATTGTTATTTTCTGGAAAAATGTTAGCTCCTATTAGAATGTACTATCCCTGGGAGGAGAAGAGAGACACACAATATAGAAGGTATCTGTTCATCCACACCTCACTTGTATACTTGTAGAGACATAAACCCAATAATAATAAAATATCTTAAAAGAGAACCCATAGCTTAGATTGCTGTAGATGAGGCAGATCTACAGGCATCCAAATTGTTTGGAAGAATCTCTGCTTTCTTTGTCTTCATATTCCTCATTTTCCTCTTGTGGGTCAGATTCCTGCAGAAACAAACCTCAGCATGTAGGTTTTCAGAAAAGAGACCCATCTACACTTATTAGCACTCAGCAGTAGGACCCTTTTTCACTTATATTTGACTGATATTCAGTAACCTTTCCTCCCTTGGATCCCCACAATCCGTACTCTCCTAATAACTGTCACCCTGGCCTAATGATATACCTGATCCACATCCCATTTCCTCTAGCTAGCTGGTTTATCTGTGCTCATACCATGGTGTTGAGAATTTATAATGCCTCTTTGTATCTATTTCCCTCCCAGGGAACGCATTGGCAACAGCACCATTGCCATTTAAAAGGAAATTTCAAGCATGCTTCAATAAAACTGTCCAAAAATAAATAAATAAAAGGAGGCCTCAATGTTGGAATATCTCCCCCATGACCACAGGATCCATGCTGCCATCACTTCTTTCCTGTAAAATGACAGTGGTCACCCTCTTTTTGGGGCCCTCTCTGATCCATCTTCCACCCTGTGGCTGGAGTGATTTTTCTTAAAGAGCAAGTTGACTGTTTTACTCTTGTTAAAGTCCTTCAGTGGCCCCTGGCTACTGCAAGATGATGTCAAACTTCTTATTGAAGATTAGATGCTCTGCTGAGCTCTAGCCTCTCCTCTTGCCACTTCCTAATTCAGCCCATGTCCTAAATGAAAGTGCTCCAACCCTTGAGTGAGTTGTACTTTCTATTTTCTCTCAGCATGGAGCAAATCCCATCCTTACCACCTTTGTCTGGCTTATTCCTCCCATTCTCCTCATTCTTTGGGCTTAGGTTTCACTTTTTAAGAAAGTATTTCAGCATCCCACCAGTGGGTCTCAAGGAGTTCAGAGAATCTCCATTCTTCCCCTGGTACAGTCTGAAATCACCAGATTGCTTCTCTCTAATAGTTACTTGACCATAAGTTCCTTGAGTGCAAGGAACTCCTCTGTCTTCAGTTGCTTGTCCTATGTCTGACACATGCTCAAAAAATATTGTTTAGTGAGTAAACAGAAGTCCTCCAAACACAATTCATTAGCAAGAAACATCACCCAAGCAGAAAGAGAGACAATTGGAATTTTTAATGCACAGAAAGTCCTGCAGGGACTCTGGGCAGACAGGAAGAAGCAGAAGTCCTGCAAACTCAGTAACGTCCAGGAAAAAAGAGAGAGAGAGAGAAGTCCTTAAAGACCCAAGCTTCCTCACTGCAACAATCCTTAGGGCTTCCTTCCTGATGCCGAAGAGGTCAAACTGTCTCTCCATAGATCTCCTCCAGGGGTCCATGGTAGGAGGGAAGCTGAGTAAGCAGGAAGGAGGAAGAAAAGGAAAGGCCGCTTGGTCTCCACCTGAAGGCTCCTGCCACTTGATTGACTTCCATCCATAAGAAAAGTTTTAAAAAGGAGAGACGTTTGATAGAGTCAAATAATATCTTAGAAAAAATAAAAGATAGAGAAAATGAATAATTCCATTGGTTACAAAGTTCTCTGTCCACTATCCACAGGAGGAACAGTTTGCTTTGGCCTTGCTGGCAAGCTTCAGCTGCCAGGCCCATCCTCAGCTGTCCCCCAGCCCACCCAGGCCCCAGGATCCACAAGAGTACTGCTCCCCTGAGGAGAGTCTCTGTGCTCATGGAGGGCAGCACCCTCCCTCACCGGCCCTTGGACTCCCCGTACGTGTTTCGGGCCATGGACACCATCTTCTCCTCGCATGTGATTTTGGTGTCTTTGAGGACACTGTACCACACCATGCCTGCAGGCCGGACCTCCTCACTTCGGCAGAAAAGGTAGGGCACGGTGTCCACGCGGCTCTGGATGTAGGCGCTTCGCAGGAGGCTAGAGCAGTGGCTGCTCACCCTCTCCAGCCGCCGCAGGATCAGGTGGGCCTTCCTGAAAATTTGAGGAGAGAGCAATGGTTAAGGAAGACATCCAGATCAGGGGTTGGTAGGCCTTTGAAGAGGCAAATAAAGGTCAAAAGTCACACAAAGAAGACATCTTACCCCAATGACTTCCTAAGTGTGATATTTTAAACACCTATTCAAAAATCAGCTTATGACGTACCCTCCTCAGTTTGCAAGCATAAAAATGAAAATACCTTTGAAATAGTACTTTCAACTCAAGGATATGGGATCCCCAGCAATTAGGACACCAGCTTTAGGATTTTCACCAAAGAGAAATTATTAGAGTAATGACAAAACCCCACAACAATAACTAAAATTTGTGATGTATTGTGTGCTGGACACTGGGTTTGTACTTTATAAGCATTTTAAAACTTTAATCTTCACATCAGTTCTAAACATCTTGTTTTTTTCATTTCTATTTAACAGGTGAGGAGGAACGACATTATATGACCAAGGCCAAATACCAAGGGGACCACTGGAGTTGGGCAGTGGAATCTAGGGCCTGAATCCACAAGTTCTTTCTCCAACTATTTGTTTTTTTGTTTCCCTCACTCTCACATCAATTTCTCACAGTCACACAATTTGGAAATCTTGCCCTCTCTGCTTCTCTCTCATCAGAGGCTACATAAATATAAATGTACCCAAAACATAGCTTCTCTGTGTCCCATTTTCCCCATCTGTAAAATATCGATGACAGTGTTACTCTTACAAATTGGTTGGGTGAGATCATGCATGAGACGTGTCCCATGCCTGGCACCTCTCTCCATGAAGAGGGTACCATTATAAAGATGATTAGATTGATGTCCCAGGATCAAAGTCAGACTGAACACTGATCTTAGCAAGAACCATCCTGTACGTTGATGTCATGATGAGGAACCCTTTGTCTCACACGAGAAAGAGGATCCATGAGATCTCTTATGGCTGGTGGTCAAAGCTAGGAAGGATCTTTGAGATCACCTTGTTCAGGGTTTCTCAATGGTGGCACTGGAAACCCTTTACTGCAGGAGCAATTATGTAGGATGTTTAGTAGCGTTTTGGGGCCTTGGGATCAGGTAACACCAGCAGTCCCATGCCAGTCAGGAAAATAACATTGGTTCCAGACATTGCCAAATGTCTTTTGCAGAGGGGGCAAAATCACTCCAGTTGAGAATCATTGACCTCCTCTCATTAAAATATGAGAACTCAGGCTTACAGAGGGAATGGAATGTTCTTTTCCAGGTCACACTGCAAGTCAGTTTCACTGTCAAGGTGCCTGCCTCACCTTCTCTGCATTCCAGCATCTTCAAGATGCCCAGGGATCCTGTGAGGCTAAAGGAGAGGCTCTCTCTCCTGCTGCCCTCTGCATGCCCTTCTGGGACCCCAGGAGGGAAGGAGTTTTATGACAACAGACCCCACAAATGGGAGACTGTGTTAGGCACCTGTGTGGTGACTGAAAAAGGACCAGGCTTATGTGTTATGTTTTGTGGGTACGATTTATGAGGTGCCTTTCCAAAAGTCCTCTTTGTATAGTTCACCACTTGGGCGGAATATTTCCTGAGGTGCCAAGAATTCATCACTTCATAATCACACTCCATCCACAGCCCTCCCTCCTCTTGGGCAAGCACACCCCCGCTCCCCCAGGAGGAGCTGAGGAGTTTATTTCTCATCTCTCTTTGTGTGAGTTCTTGCTCTGTACTTTAATAGCTCTGTGTCCTTGGAAATTTTACTGAACATCTCTAAACCTGTCTCTTTGAAAAACGGAGCTCCTGTGAAGTTAAAGGAGATAGTATAAAACACGCTCATTAACTGAGCATGTATTATATGGCAGAGCTTCCCTTTGGCAGGATTCGGTGGGAAAGACAGACAAGTGGATACTTCAATATAGGAGGCAAGAGCGTTGACTGGGGGAAAAAGTCACGGGAGGCTTCTGAAGACAGAAGATTGGGGATATCAAAGGAGACTTCCTAGTTGAAGGAGAAATTGTGCTGAATCTCATAAGTGAATAGGAGTTAGATAGAGAAAAGGTCAAAGACCTAGCAGGCAGCTCTGGCAAAGGCATAGAGATAAGAGACTGCACAGAAATTCTGAGAATCTATGGCTGGAACACAGTGCACAAGTAGGAACCCCATGAAAAACTGAAGGAGGAGGAAGGAGCCAGGGTGTTGGCGCTCCCCCAGGGTGCTCTCATTGTCTCTGATGTCGTAGGTAGCGAGTGGTGAACCTTCAGGCTCAAGTTCAAATCCCAGCCCAGCCACTTACCAGCTGATACTGAGTGAAACGTTTCACCACTTATGCCTCTGTAGCCTTGCCTTTTCTTTAAAATGGGAATAATATTTGCCCTTAGGGGTGTGGGTTAGATTTTTCTTTCTGTGCTAGTAAAAAGCTACTTATTTTGTTTTCCCATTTTTGAAAAGGGAATACCATATTATTCACCCCATAGGGTTATGGAGAGGGTTAGGTGAGTTAATACATATAAAACTCTTCAAAGATGGTTACACAGTAAGCTTAGAAAGGCTTACATGGTAAGCACTAGAAACTATCATCCCCAGAGTCATCACTACCACCCTTGCGTTACTGGGTGCTCTTTGTATACCAGGCACTGAGATAGAAATGAATAGGTTTAAGCTTTATGTCTGAATAAGGCAGTGGCAGGAGCCTGGGTTGGAAAATAGGTGAGGTACCATGAGAGTATATAAGATGGGCAACTAGTTATCAATTTGGAGTCTCAGAAAAGTCTTCCCAAATAGTGTAAAAACTGAGCTAGGTCTTCAATAATGAAACAAATATTTCAGATAGATAAAAATGCAGAGGGAATAGATCATACCAGAGAGAACATAAACCATCAGTTGTTAGTAATGACTGGAGAAGTGATCAGGTGGAAGGCCAGTAAGCTCAGCAGAAATTAAACCATCCAGACTTTTCAACGCCATGCTGAAGGATTTGGATTTTGTTCTTTGGGCAACAGAGAGCCATGGGCTGGCATTCACAAAAATAATCAGCAAGTACAAAATGAGAGTGGAAAGGACAATTCTTCCAACATGCTTTGCCTCCAAAGGGCCAGCCATTTCCTCAGATAGAATTTGGAACACAGCTAGACAAAGCTTCCTTTCATAAGGATGAGGAAACTGAGGTCTGGAATGAGAAAACTACTTGCCTCAAAGGAATGTGTTAGATTAATAACAGATAAACCTAGAACCAAGGTTTCTGATTGCATAGAGTCCAGATGAAGTATTTAGCTCTGGGGTCCCTAATTCAAGTCCTCGCTTTCTAACTTAACAGCTAAGTGGATCATGAGCAAGTTCTTCAATACTACTGACCAAGTTCTCACATCACTAAAATGTGTTATTAGCAAGATAACACGGGTAATCTACTTAGCTCAAAGTAAATGTTAGACGTGATTCAAAGAAGCGTTGATAGTAGGAAAGATACAGACTTTGCAGCCCAGGAAAGCAAGTCATTTTACCTCCTTGAGCCTCGGTTTCCTAATTTGTAAAACAGAAATAAACAGAAATAAAACAGAAATTTATTTTATAGGACTGTGAGGCTGAAATGGAACAACTATCATAGGCATTTACAAGGCTGAGTACTGTAAACCAATATTTGCATTTAGACAAGGAAGACAGGAGAATTCAGGAAGGGAAAGTGTGAAGGGAAGGGCTGGAGGTGCCCTAGGGTGGGAGAGGAGGAGGGGTGAGAGAGACGAAAGGCAAGAGCGCTGGGTAATAAATCGTAGAGAGTGGAGATCCATAAATCAAAGGCCAGGCATGCTTTGAGCTTTCCCTAGAGGGGAAATCCTAGGTCAGAGTGACCACTTTTCTCAAATACCGGAAATGAAATTGTCCTCAATGGAATCAGGACTCAGGCCTGCTGGGATAGGAGGCAAGAGGTAAAGAAAGGACACCATACATGAATTTATCATGTATCAGCAGGCAAGAATGAGACATCAACAGCTTGTGGAGGAGTAAGGGGTTGGGCCTGAGGCCACTTCTCCAGGAATTACGGAACCTTTGACCCACTGCTCTGTTCCCAGCATCATTACCCAATCAGCTATTGGCATGGCTATAGACAGAGACTAACTTCTAAGGGTGCCCTGAGATGGACAAAAGTAAGAGTGGCAGCAAAGAAATGTTCCCATTGGCTGCTTTTCCTCCTCCCTGCCTCCTTGAGTTGAGCTGAAATGTCTCTGTGTGAGCTGCTCCTAAGCTTAATGAGAGTCCAGGGCATGATGTGGTTATGAAAAATTGGAACACAACCTCTCAATGTGGAGGGGTGATCTAAAGGAAGTAATGACTTCATTCATGCTGTTCTGGTCAGGCCACAGCTGGAGAGCCCCAGTCACTTCTGGTAAGAGGGACATATACAAACTATAGCAGGATCATGATGCTGAAGGGTAGCTCAAAGGCAAGCCTGCTAAGCAGGAATGGAGCAGAAGAGGGGACATAGGTAAATTGTTACGTTGTTCTAGCAACTGAAGACACAATGGGAAAATCCGAGGATCAGGGATGATAAGAGCTATAATTGAGCACCCACTATGTGCCTACCCATGCAATATCATATAAATCCAACCCTCACCACAATTCTAGTGTGCACACTTTCTTCCCAGTTTTTAGCTGGTAAAAGTGAGCCTGCGGCTAGTCATGTGACTTGGCTAGAGTGACAGAGTAAAGAATAGGGTCTCAAGTCCCTGCTATAAGACATTTAAGTGTTATTGACCAAGCCACCCTAAAAATAACAGAAATTGGTTTCAGTTCAATATAATAATTTATTTTAAAAAAAACTGTTAAAACTAGATATAGAATGGATCTTTCAATATGATGTTGGATTCTCTGTCACTGGAGATGATCAAATCAAGTATGTTTTAGAAAGGTGATTTCTGGTATTGGGAGTTGGAGTATGAATCTCTTGTGCTGGTATGTGGCGGGGGCAAAGCATGGAGTTGCTGAGATGAAAGGGCCGTAGTTACTGGGATTCTATCTATACTTCAAAGTCATGCTGAAATTTCATCTTCAGGGACTATTCCAGATCTTCCCAAGCCAACATAACTCACGTGTCCTCCTTCGTTGCTGAAGCATTTTATTTCTGTTGAGCATCATAATGTATTCTCTAGTTGTATAGGCATCTTGGGGTTCAATGTGTTGTACTGAACAAGACACTGGTTTGACATCAGAAGACAATATTTTGGATTTGGGCTTCAACTCTTAGTAGCTGTGTAATCTCTAGCAATTTATATAACTCACTAATTTTTTTTTCCATGGCTTAGTCTTCAAAATCTATTATTCAGGAGATGAAATGACAGTTAAATGACCGGTCCATCATAGCTGCTTCTTGGACCATGTATGATATTCTGGTGTGCAGTTCCTAATTCCATAAGAAGGAGGATTAATACAGGTGAACATGAACAGAGGAAATTAATTTTCAAAATGAAGCAGTTCTCTAGCAGGGGTTAATAAGGCGAATGAAATGGCACAAGAACCTCATGTGGACCTAAGGAAATATTTAGGCAGGTGGGCAAAAGGCTTATGCAAGTTTGTTCATAACAGTAAAAAAAAAAAAATGGAAAGAAATCTAGCTGGTTCTTAATAAAGAATTATGCTAATACATGATATATTTACATAGGTAAGTGACTAAAAGGCCCTCCAGAAGACAATTTATTTCTATAGGGGAAAACACTTGGCCAAATAGGCACATAATAGAACATAGTATATATATTTGCTAACCCCAGTAGAGATCATGGAGATGTAGATGTGATTGTTTATAAAGATATTATCACTAAGCTTCTATATGTTTAACATAAATATCCATGCCCATATCCATATCTATACCTGGAAAGGTATGTACACCCTGTTTACAATTTTATCTTTGAAATAGGCTTGGGATTATAAGGTTCAGACATCAAAATTTTCATTTTCTATTTTGCATAATTCTCTGTCATTTGTATGCTACAGACTGAGCAAGAATCATTTTGGAATGAAATAAAAAAAAGATATTTCCATTTTGAAAACATGAGTATACACATGTATATTTAAAGATGCTCTGATGAATTTATTCAATAAAGCTATGATTTCATGGCTTCTCAGTGGTTTACAAGAATCATTTTCAGAATATCCTACATCAAAATAAAGCCTACAATCATCACTCTCCCCAAGCAGAAGGCTCAAGTACTGCCTGTGGACATAGATGCTCAACATCAGATTTGAAATATGATTTGTAAGGTAACTAGTGAAAATATTTACATTTGGCTTCCTCTCTGACTCATTCCATCATAAAAAAAAATCATGAGGCCTTTTTAAGAATTAATTTCTTGAGTGACTGCAAGACTTACTGACTGAAAACCATTTCATTTGGAGCTGATATGGACTTCAAGATGATAACCAACCTTGCTATACTATCAGCAAGGAAATGTGTCTATTTGACACTGTTGTTCAAAGTAATAGTGTGTTCTCTTGTATTTCTCTATCCTAAGGTATCTAAGATGTAAGAGATGTGATTGCTGTAACAAACCCATATGATCAAACTATCCAACCCTTGGTATTTATCCAAAAGAACTAAAGCAGCATACTATCGTGATACGTGCATACCAATGTTTGTAGCAGCACAATTCACAATAGTCAAGTTATGGAAACAGCCTAGGTGTGGCACAATAGATGCGATGAATAGATTTTAAAATATGTGGCATATATACACTGCAGAGTTTTATTCAGCCATAAAGAAGAATGAAATTATGTCATTGCTGATAAATGGCTAGAACTAGAGAACACCATCCTAAGTAAAATAAGCCAAACTCCAAAAGTCAAGGGTCAAATATTTTCTCTTGTAAGCGGAAGTTAGATAGAAATAGGAATTTTTTAAAAAGGCAACCCCATGAAAATAGAAAGAACAGCTGAGTAGAGGAAAGAGGGATTGAGGGGGAGGAAAGAGGAATGGTAAAGGGAGGAACTCCAGAATGGAATTGACCAATCATGCTGTGTGCAAGTGTAAATATATTACAATGTGTTCCACTTATATGTATAACTATCATGCACCAATTACAATAATAAGTTAATGGAAGAACATCAGTAGAGGAAGGAGGTTGGGGAGGAAAGAGTGAAGGGAAGGAGGTAATGCTGAGGACTGAAACAGAACAAATTATGTTATATGCATTTATAAATATATCAAAATGAACTTCTCAATTATGTAAAATTATAATATACTAATAGAAATGTGCATAAATGATAGCCTTTTGAGAAAGAATCTAATGAATGTGAATGTTCATTATATATAGTTCATCTTGATTTCAGAAATGTTAAAATATGTAGAAAAAAATAAAGTCATCTGAGATTATAGTAACGTGGCCAAGAAACCTAAGTCTGCTCTTGTCCCGATATCTTAAAAATTAGAAGAGAACATTTGGCCTTTGGTATTTTGGGATTGGCTTATTTCACTTAGAATGAAAGTCTCCCGTTCCATCCATTTACTGGAAAATGCCATAATTTCATTTGTCTTTATGTCCAGATGTTCTCTCTGATATGTGGAAGCTAACACACAATAAGGGGCAGGAAATAGAAGTTCATTGGATTAGACAAAGGAGAATGAAAGGAAGGGAGGGGGATGGGAATAGGAAAGACAGTAGAATGAATGGGACATAACTTTCCTATGCCCATATATGAATACGTGACCAGTGAAACTCCACATCATGTACAACCACAACAATGGGATCCTAATTAGAATGTTATATTCCATGTAGGTATGATACGTCAAAATACACTCTACTGGGCTGGGATTGTAGCTCAGTGGTAGAGTGCTTGCCTCACATGCGTGAGTCACTGGGTTCTATCTTCACCACCACATAAAAATAAATAAAATAAAGATATCATGTCCATCTACAACTAAAAAAAATTTTAAGTACTCTACTGTCATGTAAATCTAAAAAAAACAAAACAAAAAAAAATTTAAATTGGAAGAGAGTTAATACAAGATACCTAAGAGAGAGATGAATGCAATCTTAGAAGTCCATACAGTAACACCCCAGGTTGCTTATTTTCACTAAGTTTACAGCAATGGATGTGCCAACTCTTTTCAGATGGGAAAAGTGCCTTGCCTTGCCATATTGAGAAGGATTTCAGGCTGAACCCTGCCTGTGGTAATTTCTGTGATCTGTTAGCAATGTCTGCCATGGAAAGCATACCATTCTTAGTCTAGATAGATCTGTTTCACTGAAACCAAATCTCTTCAAGCACTTTCTCTTTTCTTTCTACCCTATCATTCGGATCAAACATAACTGAAAGTATAAAGAAGCCCAAGAGTGGTCAAGGATGCTCTGACTGGAGCAAATTCTGGTCCCTGGCTACCTATGAGCTCAGTTTTTCAAGTCTCCTAATAGGAACCTTATGGCTGGGACAGCTGGGTGTCAGCGGGCCTTCTTTGAGCAGCTGTTTGCAGTAACCTATAGTTGTCATGAGAACTAGGCTCTGGGGAACACTTCCCTGATAGATTTATTAGGCAGAGGTAAGAAATGCCCTTTTGTCACTAAATTTTATGGGGGGTGTGTAACCCCAGACCCAGGGAGGAGTTCAAAACATTTTGGGGTTTGGTGATTACATAGTCCAAGAGAATCCTAATAGTATCCATCTCATATCAGCCCTCAACATGCTCCTGGGAAAGCTCTCCTCTCCCTATCCAACTTGGGTCCCTGAAAAACAGGACAAACTGGACTGGAGGTGAAAAGATACTCCACACATATTATATCTGTTTTCTGGTCTCGATGACCTTCAGGACTTTCTGGTTCCTTGGCTTCCCAGCTGGAAGGGACTTTGTAGGTAAGCCCTTTTATGTTATAAATGAGGTCCAAAATAGGGATGGAATTTGTCCAAGGTCATACAGCAAGTAAGTGACAAAGCTCGGACATGAACCCTAGGATCCTGGCTCCAGAGAAATGCCTTGCTCTCTCTCCTTTGCACTTTGATGTTCTGTGCACTTGGGAACCCTTGAGAGGCAGAGAAAATTTATTTAAATTTCTCCCCTTTTGAAAACCTTTACTCAGCTTCTGAGAGAAGAAACAAACTCCTGAACAGGACTCACAAAAGCCATTATGATTTGACCCTTGCTAAATTCTGCAGCCTTGTTTTTCATTTTTCCTTTTCCCTCTCACCTTGAACTCTCTGCTCTGGGGATATTTATAGTTCCTGACTAAAGTATTTTCTCTTACCTTACCCGCTCTCATCTTTGCACTATTTGTTCCCTCCAATGAAAATACCCTCCCCCTTCCACGTGGAGGACTCCTGTTCTTTCTTTGATTCTATGCATCAACCTCTCTTTCTTCTCCAGGAATTTTTCCTTGAGCTCCAGGTCTGGATGAGATCATCCAGCTATCTGCTTCTAAAACCTTGTCACGCCAAGTGTGTTTTCTGGACCAGTAACCTTGGCATCATCTAATAGCTTGTTGGAGATGTAGAATCTCAGGCCCATCCTGGACCACTAAGTTCATATGAATTTTAACAAGGTCCTCAGGTTGATCTCATGCACATGAACATTTGAGAAGCATTGTTCTGAAATATCTTCCCATTCTCCTTTTTATAGCATCCATCTTATAACATGTTCCCCTCTAACTAGATGCTGAGCTGTGTACAAGGCATCATTTGTCTTCTTCACTCTTCTATTTCCAGCCCCAGCACAGGGCCTGGTACATAACACTTAAAATGAATTAATAAATCAGTTAATGAAGTGGGGTCTCTTCAAGTCTTTTAATATTTGCAAGGACACTGCATTGTTAGAATGTCAGAAAACCTTACAGTTCATGGGATTCAATTGTTTCCATCTGTTATCTATTATAGATCCTTGTGTGGTGGGAGAGAAATAGGGATCCTTGGTGTGGGGGTGTAGCACACAGAAGGAGACACCCAGCAGGTGGAATTTCAGGCCACCCACTCTAGCTTCTACCACAACCATTCTGTAATCTTCTGTCTGCACACTGACAGACCCCTTTCATTGTCCAATTATTTAGTAAGGACTTTTTTAGCACCAACTTTCAAAAATGAGTAGAACATTAAGGATCGCTGTGCATAACTTATAGTGCAGTGGGAAGAGAGGTAATATGTAAGTAAACACATAAACAATATAAGACATAAAAACTAGTGATTCCAATGAAGAGAACTAAAATATGAGAGTGTAGTACAGGAAATGGGCTAAATTTTAAGGAGTTCTCTAAGGGGCTGGCATTCTAAAACCTGTGGTTCTAAGGAAGATCCATCTAGGAAAAATAGTTTCACTATTAATGACCTAAAAAAAGAATTCCACTGCATTCATTTATCCAGATCATCTCACAGACAGATTGAAGGTTCAGAGCCCCGGTTTGCACAGTGAGTTGAATAGTAGGGCCAGGATTAGGATTCAGTTCCCTTGACTCTTGCTGACATGCCAGTGTGGGATGTTCATCCAATCTCAGATCCCCTCTGGGAGACTAGAAAGACCAGAGAATGAGGAGCCTGGGCGACATGGATGGGGGCTGGTGGACAGTGACTGAAGACGGACTGAATGGAGGTGAGCGGGTTATCACAGTCCCATCTCTGAGTGTGTTGTCCTGCCTCTGTGGGTGGCCAGGAGGCCTTTCTGGAAGATTTATGTCCTGGAGGATCATAAAGAATCCTAGCAGGTTATAAAGACAAAATCAGGAGTGGAGCCTTTAGCTTCCACCCAAAGTCCCTGCGTCCTGTGGGAAAGCCCAATAAAGTGGAGCGCCTTTCCCAGTCCCTGGGCAAGATGGTAGCCAAGATGACTCATGCCGTGGCTTTCATCTGGAGCTCTGGGCTTCTGCCTGCCAATCCACCTTGTTTTAGCTTTTATCTAAAGAACCTTGCTTTCATGTGAAAGGGGAAAAGTTAAAGTTCAGGACCCAACAGAACTGATAAGGCTGGCCAAGGAAGAGACCCCTTTTATCCTTTGACCATGTGCTCATCTCATCCCTTGAAGGCCTCAAATTCTTGGAAGGTCATTGCAAGTGTCACAGCGGTTCAGGGTGAGAGTGCAGGGCAGGAGCGGCCTCCACACCAAACATTGTGCAACACTGGGCAGCTCATTTAACCCTAAAGGACTTAAACTTCCTTATCCAAAAATTAGGAAGAATCTCCTACAGGGTCATTTTGAAGTTTTAAAGCCTAGAGTGCTACCCACTAAGTACTTCGGAAAGACATGCAATTCTCTCCAATGCCACCAGTGCTACCCTGGCTGAGAACACTGGGCCTGTCATCACAACAGCATTCAGGGCCTCTCTCTTGCCTTAATTCCTCTACTCCTTGCTTTCAACTGCAGTCAGAGGGATCTTTCTTCCTTGAAGATCTGATAATATCACCTCCCTGTGAAAAACACTTGCAAAGCTTGCCATTACCCTAGGGAGATAATCCAAACTCCTTAACCCCATTTAAAGGGCATTCAGGATCAGGGCCTCTACTGACCTCAGCCTTCTTATCTCTTACCACTCCTGCTGGCAGGCACTTTGCTGCAACTATTCGGAAATTCTTCAGTTCCTCCAAACACAATGCTTACCAAAGTGTAGAAGAAAAAGGAGTTCTTCTGGGTTAGGGGAAAGGATCAGAGGTGGTACTCAAGATGATCACAGACAACATTAAATAACAATAAATAACCTTTGAAAAAGTGGTTAGACTACCTCCTTCAGTCTCTGCCTTTCTTTCAGATTACTTTAAAAAGAATAGGTTCTGGCTGTGTTTTTAACATTTATCTGCTGATCTCCCTTTTACAGGGAAAATCTGATGCTCTGAAGGGGATTGAACAACATTTTTGCTTTGTTCAGTTTTTGTTATTCTACTCTATTGACTTTTTATTAGTTGTTGATTTTCTATTAAATGCAGACAGTGCTATTTTCCCTTTGTAAGACGATTTGAATATATTCCAATACATTCTCAGTAAGAAGTGAATCTCACTGCTTCTTTTCCGTTTTGAGCCCTGACATGTCTATACTGATCATCACTCTTGTTTATTTGATAAAAGTTCATTGTATGTCCATGAGAAAGGGGTCCAGCAAAGTCAAGGAGAAGCAGGAAGAGTCTGCTCCTCTACTCACGCTCTTATACCCATACCTGGGCCCCAGCTCATCCTCGCTTCTCCAGACAAAGTCACCGAACTTTTCATAGTGAGAGTTGTAGTGGTGCTGAACTCGGAACAGCATGGAGGCCGAGACCTCCATCAGCGTGTTGTAGGCAGTCTGCTGCTCCTTCCCGCTTGTGTACCCATTGTACAGATTGTAGATCTTGTCGGCTATCTCTGAGAGGGAAGAAGTACAGAAACAGATCACTGCATGGTGGGGAAAAGTGAGGGCAGAAACATGGCCCGCAACAAGGAAGTCACAGTTGTGCAGGATTTCACTTCCATGGTCTCTGTGGACACACCGATCGTAAGTCTGTCCTGTGTATATCAATGACTAGTTGCATTTGATTTTCCTACCTAGTGGCCAAAGATGATAATGCCTACTGTGGAGGTGCACTGGAAGAGCAAAATCAAAACTGAATGTGGGTTTGCCTGTACTTCACTGGTAGAGTGCTTGCCTAGTATGTACAAAACAAAATGAATGTAAAACACTCAATACTCAAATACAAACTCAATTATTAATATAATTATTGTGCTCATGACTTAATAGAAAGTTCCAAACAAATAAATTGACTTGGTTCATCTCAGCATCCTCATTCTACCTCCCCTCTGTAATATTTCCAACACATTTCTGTAACCAAGTCTGACAGGTCCCTGTTCAAAAACTTTTTAAAGAAAATTCAGACTCTTCTGCTTGCCAAGCAGAGACATTCCCACTCCTCAGTCACTTCTACTAGCCAATGTAATTTGAACTCATCATGAATAGAAGGCATAGTCCTTTAGCTTTGAAGGCTCTGATAAAAATCTGTGTGTTCCCAAATCACGACTAACAACAGTTACCTGTAGGAGAATCTAGTGGACCAGGAAAAAACATTTACTTTGGGCTATTTTTTTTCATTCTAATTTTTAAACTTGTTTTTAAACCATGTGCACATGTTATTTCAAAGTAATAATAAAAATGTTACTTAAAAATACTAACAATTAGGGGCTGGGGCGGTGGCTCAGTGGTAGAGCGCTTGCCTCGCATGCGTAAGTCACCAGGTTCGATCCTCAGCACCACATAAAAATAAATAATAAAAGATACTGCATACAACTAAAAAATATTTTAAAAAAATAATAACAATTAAAATAAGAAAATGTATCAAATCTCCTTGCTCCTGAGGTCAGTCTTGTCTTATCTGATAACCTATGAAACACTTATTATCAAGTTTCTTATTAAGTCATATCTGTTTCTCCATCCAGAATGTGAACTCTGAAAAGGCAGATAAATGAAAAAGGTTAAATGGGATTTTAAATGCGACCTATTTGCCAGCCCTAGTATAGACTTAAATAGAAAAAAGTGGCCCCTAAGAAGGCTAGACTAAGGGGCTCTGGCCCTCTACCACTTCTTACCTATTAGTCAGAACATGAATGAACTCTATAAGAGTGAGTCGTTCCACTAACAATTACCAGTCAACCTCAATTTTTTCCATCATACCTGTGATCAAGTTAGTTCCATGTTCTTCCTGCTCCCTTAGTGCCTTCACTTTCTTCTCTGTG